>JANHGC010005129.1:45766-56868 GCA_027560395.1 Boaedon fuliginosus | reverse complement strand
CCTTCTCTGTGGGAGCGCCGACCCTCTGGAACCAGCTCCCAGTTGAGATCAGGACCATCCCCACCTTATCGGCCTTCTGTAAAGCCACAAAGACCTGGCTTTGTCGGAAGGCCTGAAATTAATATGCCCCCCCCCCCTTGGATGATTGTGATTGTGATTGTTGTCTTTTTTTCTTTTTATTTTGTAATACAGTGGTTTTTTTATATTGTAAGTTGCCTCGAGTTTCCCTTGATCGGGGAAATGAGGCGGGGCATAAATCTAAACAAATAAACAAACAAACAAACAAGCAAATAAATAAATAAATAAATAAAGCCAAATCCAGCCTAAATTTCAGGCTGGCTGACTGACCAATGATATAATAATGTTCATATATTGCTATTGCTACACAAATTTCACCACACAGATAATTGAGAGGTATTCTGTAAGAATCTTTTTTCTTTAGCAAGGAATTGTACCTTTCTCATTGGTGCACTGAAAGCCTGGAGTGCTCTTATTTTATTTTTATTTTATTTTATTAGATTTATACCCCGCCTCACTTCCTTGGTCAGGGGGAACTCAAGGCGGCTAATTCCATATTATACAATATAAAAAAATCTAAACCAACAATCAACACATTCAAAAAGTGGGGCACATCAGTTCCAGGCCATCCGACAGAGCCAGGACTTTGTCTCTCCCCATAAAACTTTGTCATCTACTTCTATGAGCATTATATTTGTTAGTTCCCTTGCTCAAATTTATGCTCTAGTCTACTTCTTTGTGGTATTCAGTGTAACTTCCAACAATAAAATCACAAAGTATATGTGTAATTTCAAGGCCTTAAAAGAACCATAAAGCCTTAAAATACATTTATTACAATTCTAACCCTGTTTGAAACCCAATTTACATGTGGGTGAAAAGTGGTTTCCATTTTCAGTATATTTAATTTATTCCTTTTAGTGCATGGTTCTTTCCATCTGTGGGCATTTTAAGATTGGACAGCTTTATTTGCTGGTGTTTTATTGTGTCTTTAATTTATCCATTTTTCATAGTGCTTATTGGTATCTTGAGTATTTTTCTAATGTATAAAGTTTAAACTCAATTTATCTTGAACAGTATTTGATGTCTTAGCCCTAAAAGGTAAACTAGATTAAAAACCAACTCTACAGGAAGACTCAGATGATACTTTATTGAGGTATGCTGCATTAACAAAACCTTGCAATTCTCCCTATTATACCCCAATAAGTCAGGAACAGGGGTGGGTTCCTACCAGTTCGCTGGTTACCCACTTTGTGGGCGCGCTTGCCGATCGCCTGTCAAACGTGCATTGTACACGATTGACTTTTAAATCTTTGTGGTGTTCTGCAAGAACTCTGATCCAACAGCTGCCGTAAAGCAGGTTACCACAAAGCGGGTAACCAGCAAACTGGTAAGAAACCACCCCTGGTCAGGAAGAACCAGTCTTACTAATACTAACTCCTTTCTAAGACTTAAGAATGCTTTTGCCCTTTGGGTTGCATGATTGTTTCTGAACATTTACTTTAAAGCTATTTCTATTACTTTCTTCATGATGAGTCAGATTATAGCTATATTTAATTGCTCTATCTTTTAATAGGCAGGAATTAATAAACAGTACGGGGGTTAGACGTGTATTTTAATTTAGAAATCAATGTGGCACATTTTTGGTAAAATTTCCATGTTAGTAATAAATTCATTACTGAAAAGTGTAAATTCATAGGCATCTGGTCCAAAGTACAAAAGAAGCAACAAAAACAGACAAAACACAAATTACATTGTCACAATACATACAACTTTGATTCTCATCCTCAGATTGGATGGAAATACTGAAGTGATTTTTGCATTGCAAGTTCATCATTTCATACCCCTTTCCCAATATGACAGTTATGAGAATATTTATGAAGACACAAATTTATGGAATATTAGCATATGTTAATGTTAGTGACACACAAAATGTATACAATTTGAACCACTTTCATTTAAAGCAAATACTAATGCACTATTAATACTCTTTATGAACTGCATATATACTTCCTTTTTAAACATATCCAATCAGGTTCCGAAATAACTTCTTGCAGCCTTTTGTGACCAAAATTAGTTGCAAAGAGGACTTTTAACAATATTTTTTTTAAGTCAAAGGAAATCAATTTTAACAATACATTTATTCCTGTTGAAAGATGCTTATAACTTACTAGCTGATTGCCTGGCCTTGCTCAGGTTTTTTTTTTTTAAAGAAGTATATTTGTGCCACAGCATTTGTGGGCCCCCTGAAGCCCCCGGCACCCTGTCCCACATAGTTAATGGGCCTTCTAAAGTCACATCTCACACCTCCCACATCTCTGCTCTGGCCAGGCTGGTCTCTGAGGAAAGGCAGCTAGGGCCTGACAGGGGAACAAGACCGCAGCTGTTTGCAGGCCTTCTTAAGCCCATAGTGGCCCCTCCCACATTCTGCTCCAGCAAGGCCACCTCTGAGGAAAGGCAGCTGGGGCTTGATAGGGGCACTGGGCTGCAGCTGTTTGCTGGCCTTCTTAAGCACCTGTGCCCCCTCCAAAATCGTAGGTGACCTTACTTGGTGGGGTGGGCTGTTCTGTGTGTCTTGGGCCCATTGCCGCTTGGGCAAATCTGGAATTTATATGTATAAAACATTGCGCCTCAGAGGTTTGAATATGGTACCTTAGTCAGTTTGAAAATTGCACACGCTCAGTAGAGAGAGGCAAAACTACACATGCTCAGTAGACAATTGCTGCTTGTTACTGAAGGCCCCTAACCTTTGGAGACCCTGACAGTGCTGATCTTACTATGATTTCACAAATTTGAGCTTTAGGTGCTTATCAAAAGACAGGACAGTTGGGGCCAACCTCACATTGGGAGGCAAGATGTTCCAGAGATGATCATTGGACCATTCAGCATTGGGGTTAAAGAGTTGCCTCAAACTTTGAGATGGGCAACAAATAGATTTAATAATAAATAAATAATATGATCAACCTAAAATGTATTATTTATTCTGGTCAAATCAGACTACACTGTCTTGGTCTCAATGGATAATCCAACTCAAGGTCACAGGTTTGTCACGCATTCTATAAACCACTAAATATATTCTACTCAGTTCAAATTCATATTCTACTCTTAATATTTCTTTCAGCTCGTATTCTACTTCTAGGTAATTTGTGTCAATCTCCCAGGTAAATCAGATAGGAAACACAACTAAATGTGTTAAATCTACGTTGCTGTAAGCCTACATCAACAGAATCTTGCAATTCTGAAAGTACAACACTTTCTGCCACAATTTTTAACAGCTTGGTCTATTAGGGCAGGTCCTTGCTGTTTCTTTCTCTGACCATTAAGCAGGACAAGAAACAATGGATGGAAATTAATCAAGGAGAGAAGCAACCTGGAATTAGGAAGTTTATCCTAACAGTCAGAACAATTAACCAATGGAACATCTTGCCTTCAGAAATTGTAGGTGCTCAATCACTGGAGGTTTTTAAGAAGAGACTGGACAGCCACTTGTCTAGTGGCTTGAGCAGGGGGTTGGACTAGAAGGCCTCAAAGTTCCCTTCAGGCTCTATTCTGATTGATTGATTGTTTGATTGGAAGCTTCTCCAATTGTTTGTTAGGCACCATCTCTTCCTCTCATTCCCCACGATCACTCCTACATTCCACTACATCTAAGATGGTATTCTATCCTTAGATGTGAAACAGGGCTGAACAACCCATAGACTGAAGGGACACATCCCCCAAATCCATTTTGTTTCCCTTAGCTCTTTTAAGGAGATATAACCCAAATGTAATTGAATATTGGTGACATGGTTTCTTTCCAAATTTCAATGGAAAAGAAAAAGCAGAGGTGTGCTGTACTTGCATTTTTTTTTAAAGTCAGCAAAATAATGGAAAAATATCACTGTTTTATTGTATCTGGGGAGAAAAAAAATAACTTGCCAATGCCATACTCTCAAATTCTGCAGCCTTCCTGTCCCACAAAAGCACACACACCCAAACACACACACACACACACACACACACACACACACAGATACCTAATTACCGCTGTTGTCTTGACACTGTGTTCTCCCATATTTAAATAACATGCTACTTAGATCACAGTTGTGACTATGTTCTTATTATTTACATACTGTAAGTATGTGAGGTTAGAGGTTAAAAGCTGTTCATGATTTGGTCAATAACCTAATGTAGTCAATGAAGGATTGTCTGTGATTTAGCCATAGGTTGTGGGGCTATGTCATGACACAACAAGAAATAAATGGGTTTGTGAGGAAAGGAGGTCAAGGGAAATTGGGATAAAGAATAGAAATACCACAACCAAGATAAGCAGAAGCACAATTTATAAAGGCAACAATATAGACTTTCAGATAAATGAAAATCCCGCCCCCCCAATTATTTTTTCTGCAATAATAACAGAACTAGAGACGTTTTGGAACAATTTCAAAATGCTTCACAGACATAACTGCATAGCTTACTAAGGTAGCCTATCTTTTTTAAAAAATGGTTTTCCTCTTTTCATTAGCATCTAATATTGAAGTCATATAATGATTTCTGATATTAAAGGTATATAAAAACATATAAATATATGCCATGGAGAAGCAAATCAGTCAATCCATTAGCAGTAAGCCCAGATCAATAAGAAGGTAATGGGCTATTTTCCTTGCCATCTTGCCATCTTGAGCTAACCTACATAAACAAATTTGTACATAGGGGAAGCAATTAATCCATTTTATTTATTTAATAAAATTATAACAAAATTCCAGAAGTGACATTAAATCTTGGTTTGTTGAAACAAGCTAGAAAGAAGTCAGATTCAATCCTGCAGCAAAACTGTGTCACACATTTGACCAATGCTTTATTATAATTAATATATGTCTTGTCTTGCACATTTATGAATTTGGGTAAGGCAAACTATAAGCTAGAAAACTGCAAACTAACTAATGCCTTTAATATTACGGTAATTGACATACTCTATGTTTTCAAAATATCCTTATTGGTTGACCAATCTTATATTCCAATATTAAACTTAAGCCAAAAAGAAGCAAACACTATGGCCATTTTTCTTTTTAGTATGTGGAATTGTACCTAATTTCATTTCGTAATTATGAGAATATAAGGTGTTCTTAGAGATGATGTGTCCCAGCATAGCTACATAGTCATATACGAGCCATTTTGAACTGCCTGGCAAAGAGGCCTGCATTTTCCATTACATTTTAATTGGATCTATTTTTATTTTACTAGTGATTGTAAGCTGTTCATTTTTTAAATGCCACCCTATTTATTTTAATTGTTACTGCAGTTTGATTTTCCATTAAAAGCAACTATTAAAATTTCTGTAATGAATAAGTAATAAGTTGAAACAAATATCTTTTACATTAATATACTTAGCTACAAACTAAATAAGATTTAATTAGTTCCTGTTTTCAATTAGGGCAACTTACAGCTTTAAATAACATGTTACAATCAGGGCCCTCTTAATACATGGGCCCGCTGGGCACTTGCCTGGGCCTCCCACAAGCATAGGGGCCCCATGCTAATATACTGTATACAGTCGAGTATATGCATTACATTTTATTCCTGTGAGTGGTTGTCGTAGGGGCCCCCCAGCACACTGGTTTGCCCAGGGGCCCATAGTGCTGTTCAGAGGGCCCCGATTACAATAGTGTACAAATACACACACACAAACACACGTGTGTGTACTCGTGTGTGTGTAATCTGTGTGTGCATGCACAGTGTGTATCTGCATTCTTAAATCACATTGAACTCTTTTTATCGTATACATAAATGTACTGTGCTATGTTGGAGCAGGCCATTATTTAATGGAAATATATGAAATAGGGGTGGGTGGGAATTATAGGAAATAGGGGTGGGTGAGAATCACTTGAAAACAAGCCATGCAGGAAGTGAATTGATTCTCATGGTTGGGAAAGAAAAAGAATGGAATGGAATGGATGCAGAAAAGAATAGAAGCAGGTAATAGATGCCATACAGATAGAAATGTTTCAGTTGCCCTCAAAAGTATGAGAGATGCCATGGAATTTATATGCCTATAATTCCTATTCATGACCAAGATACATATTAATCTGCATTTGGCTGACTCAGCCTTTCATCCTTCTCAGTTCACTAAAATGAGGACCAAGATTGTTGGGGACAATATGCAAATAATATTTACATAGTAAACTGCCCAGAAAGTGCTGTACAGATAGTCCTCAAATTAAAACAATTCATTTAGTGACCATTCTAAGTTACAATGGCACTTGAAATGTGATTTATGACAATTTTTTCATCATCGTGATCACTTTTTGCAAGCTTCTGACAAAACAAAGTCAATGGGGAAGCCAGATTTACTTGACAGCCAGGTTACTAACTTATCAGTTGCAACGATTCACTTAACAAATGCCTCACTTAACAACTGAAATTTGGGGCTCAATTGTGGTCATAAGGCAAGGGCTATCCGTAAAGCACTTATGGGGTGCAATAGAAGTCTAAATGCTATTGCTGAATGCTATTAATTTTAATTTGCAGGACTCAAGTATGCCGTGCTTGCTGATTTCTGGGGCTAAACATGGTGAATCAGTCATTTCTAAGAAAAAGCCTTGCATATCCTACACAAATTGTAATGCGGATCTTCTTTCCACCCCTTTACTTTCCAACTCTCCTGCCCTCTCATTAATGGAACTAGGAAAATATATGTAAGTATATAAATATATAATGTCAGTCGGCACCCCTATTGCTGACAACTAAATGGACACAAGTAAAATAACGTCCAATACCTCTATGTGTAACAACTGCAAGCGATTTAGTTCTTTCTATCTGCTCAGCATTTCTTGGCCGTCTTCTTGTGATTTGCGTATTTGCTGATTGAAGGGAGAGCGAGTCCTTGAAAGTGGTGAGCTCCAGATCTGAGTTTCTGAGATTCACGGCTTGCCCTCGCTGCTCTTCGGAAACTCTATGGCTGGTGACAGTAGTAAGACTGGATACAGTAACATCAGCAGATGTGCTAGCAAAGGTATTATCACCACCGGTAGCCGCAATATGTTCCTTTAACTCACCAGTGAAGTCAGTTTGGGTCAAAGTGGAAGAAGAACCTGTGGGATACACAGTAGCACTAGATGCTAACTTTTTTTTCTTTGGAATGGTGTATATATTGTTTTCTTTTTTTTAATTATTTCTCTTGATCAAGTTAATCAAATAAAATTGCCCTGTCTTTACAACATTTACCATAACTTAGCAACTCAGTGGCTGTCAATTTAAAATAAAATCTGCCATACTCAGAGAACATACAGTATGTATCAACAAACATCATGTACCTACTGTACTATCATAGCATTCCAAGTGTAAGCTAAATGGAAAAGGGGTCAAGAATATACAAGGCAAGACTGAGTAGCAGCACTAGGAAGTTGTAAGTAAGTTGATTTCTTTCTTTCTTTTTATGGTTCACTGAGGAGACTATCTGAGGATGGCATGTTTTACTGGAAGCTGTGCAAGAGACTGGGGTGGGGGGGAACCATGTGACATATAGAGACCAGAAATAATTCACCACAGTGGCATCATTTCAATAGCATTGAAACTATTACACTGGAATCTCTGCATGGTGCAATGGTTAAAATGCTGGATTAGAATTGGGGAGAACTACTAAATCCATCCTCAGCTACAGAAGCTCAGTAGTTGACGTCAGTCTAGCCTGACTTGCTAAGGTTTCTGCATAGGTTTCTTGTGGACAAACAGTGGAAAAATAAGATAAAGGAAATTAAATATAAACATAAAAGTCTTTGAACTGAGCTCATACCCTGGTATATACATGCCCACGACAATACACATACATGTCCATGACAACAGTACAGAAGTAGTTTTGCACTGCTCTCTCTCAAAATATGTTTTCTGAGTTGCCTACTAAATCCACTGCCATAGTTTTAATTCTCACCCTGCTTAACTTCTCTAGGAATATCCATGGTTAGCAAAATGATACCACCTGTCATCACACATCCACCATGCAATGCTTTAGCAGAATTATTCTTGCATCCTAAAAAATATGTGATAGTTTTCATTCTGACAAAGGATATATAAAAACTATTGGGGCGGTGGGAAGTGGAATCTCCATGCAACTACATAGAGTTTATAAGGCATAAGAATGTGCCATTGATCATTTCACTATCTGCTGTGTGTGCCTAGAAGTTGTACTAGGGCAATCTGAGGGCTACTTAGACATGGATAAATTTTAAAACTTGTATGCAAGTGGGGAGAGGAAACAGAATCTTAATTGAAATGTTCTTTCCATGCGGGAAAAGCTATTTGCTTGTTTTAAGCTATTGGTTTTAACTGAATTCACCTCTCCTTCAAACTATTAGGTATAAAAGTAAAAGGAGGCACTTAAATCAAATAGACATTACGTGTATAATATGCATTTAGACAAGAAATAGATCTAAGAAATATCCAACCCTTCTTACAATATTTGCACAATGAAAGCGTGAAAGGGAATATTAAGCTTCAGAAGCCATCAGCAGGAATCTCTCATATCAATATTCTAGTATCACCTTCAGAAGTCATCTTCAACTAAATTAAATTACTATTAGTATCACTGGCTTGTGAAAATAGAACTTTAAGAAAAAAACTTAAAGAAAAAGAAAATAGAAATCTTTCTGAAAGTTATCTAAGATATTAATCGTGCCATTCAGATTTTAGTCTGCTAAAGATTGGAAAGTATTGTATGTTATTATTTGAAAGAAGTCTAAATGCTCTTCTTCTACCCATTCTGAAATGTACGAATATTATTATGATAATATTCGTACATTTCAGTAGCCAAAAATCTACTGAAAATGGAGATTGAATATCTGTCCACATGTCTGTCCATCCATTGTCTCTCATCTCTTATCTCTCAATCTTCTGCTTTAAACAATAGTTTCCTTTACTGTATTGTTAGCCAATCTAAATTTACTCTCTATTTTAAAAATAAATGTTTGGAGGGAAAAAAAATCACCTTCCTTTCCAATAAACACAGTATGTAGACACTGATAACACTAGCCTTGTTAGCTTCTATTCGGTCTTGAAATAATGAAGGTGTGGTTGATATCCTACACTTTAATTTCAGATTCTTTGTTTAAACTTTCTGTGTTTCTGTCTGCCTGATTTGAAATTATAGACAAGCATGACTGAGTCATGTCAAAACTTCAATATATACAAATCACAAATGTCAATGAAATATTGATCCCCATCTTGGGACCTCATGTCATTGTTCCTATTTGAGCTAGAGATGAGAAAATAAATATATTTCTATACTCAAAATATAGCAGCATGCTTTCCATGAAATCTGATATTCCAAGATTGCTTGTTACTATATTTCTATATGCTTCTGCCTGTCCTTTCCTTTCCTTTCCTTTCCTTTCCTTTCCTTTCCTTTCCCTTTTCTCCCCTCCCTTCTCCTCCCCTCCCCTTCCTTCCTTTATAAACAACATTTTAGAATGTATTCAGAATGTATAATGAATCATACATGAAGACTAGCAATTTTCTTCATGTTCAAATGGCAAATTCTGAAATGTTATCAAAAATTCTTACTGGAATATTTCATATGATATAAATATCCAGCAGGAATCAAATTTCCCTATAGCCTTACACTATAGCCTTATTCCAATAACCACTGAGACAAAAAAAGTTCCCTTTCTCTGCTATGCTTCAAATAGCTTGTGTGGAACAAAGCCAACTTGAAAAAAATATTATTAAATTATTACTACTACTACTAAATTACTGTTACTGTTTGCTACAGATAAACAACATACAAAACCTAATCTCCCTAATGATAGTTCCATAATGTAACATCTGTAAAGTAATATGTCTATTTCCATTTTTGATTGTGTCATAAAATGTCAACATTAGACACTTTTCTCATCAAAAATAATCAGTTTATGCAAATCTTTTTTCTAAAAAGATATTTTCAACTTTGCAGCAAATACAAAGTGTTCCACAGCCGCCTCGAGTTCCCCTTGACTGGGGAAGAGAGGTGGGGTATAAATCTAAATAAATAAATAAATAAAAATATTTAAGTACAGTATTTAATAAACCATGATCCAATATCTCTTTGATCTGCATTTCCAAAATGGAATGTAATTACACTGCTAAAATGAGTAGATAGTCAATGATTTGGCAGGCCATAATTATATAATTGTGTTATTCTTGGTCAAAGAGGTCCCCCCCCCATTGGAACTATGTAATGCTTATTTCAGGCTGACAACAGTTTAACAGAAGAAGACCTTTTATTTTAGCTGTTATATGACCTTCTTAATGGTAGCTGCTTCACATTGTAAAGGTTCACGGTTTTAATCAGTTAAATCAGTAAACTGTATGTATTCAGTTACAATTATCATATGCTGTATGACAACAAAATTATGGAAAGAGAAGACAGGAAAGGGAAACAACTAGAAATGTCAATGCATAACACGATGACAAATTAAAGTAGTAATAGAAAAGGTGGAAGAGAAAACCTGGAACATTTATTTTTAGAAAAATCACATTCTAATAAAACAAGAGAAGTCACAGTTCCATCAAAACTCTATCATAATGTCATACAGAACCCAACTTCCCTTAAGCTCACAAAGTTGAAAGATAAAGATGTTATATGGTTTTACAATGTTCACAAACTCTTCCTCTCTCACACACAAAAACACACACCCTTGGAAGGGAGGGGGAAATTTTAAGAATCATGCAGATTCTTGCATCTCTTTCATTCACAAAGCAATGACATCTGAACAATGTCAGAGTGCTATATAATTAATTAAACCACAATTCCAACTGACCATTCCATTCAGATAATTGGATTCTGATTTAGCAACTGTGCTACTGAAGCCTTTGAAAATATCACAAAAGCACTTTGCCTTGTTCTAGTCAAAGAAGTCAGATTCTTGAACAACTGCTTTCATGACCTAATTAGTAAAATTATCCTTTCTATTTGGCTATGTTCATAAAAAAGTATGTGGTAGGCACACAATAAATACTATTTTTGTCTGCTAAAACTATGTTTGATATTTCAGTGTCCCTTGGTGGAAGGAAGGAAGGAAGGAAGGAAGGAAGGAAGGAAGGAAGGAAGGAAGGAAGGAAGGAAGGAAGGAAGGAAG
>JANHGC010005128.1:385535-398638 GCA_027560395.1 Boaedon fuliginosus | reverse complement strand
GAAGCCTGAAGCTCTCCAACCAATAGGAGCAACGTATGCAAATCGGCATTATGAAGAGGAGGGGGATAAAGAGAACCGGAGCAAGGCCGGGTCATCTGCTAGTAAGCAATAAGGAACAACAGAACAATAATACCATATAAGATCCTGCAATAAACCCAGACGTCTATTCTTCCCTCAAATCACACGCCCCAACAAGTATACACATAGGATTAGAGCTGCCTTCACATACTTATCCTCCAAAGTGATACGTATACCATCGTGTGCAAGCAATGCCCTTTGGAATCCCACATAGGAAAACAGGACAAACTTTGCACGAAAGAATTAGTGGACACAAGTTTGACATTAGAATTCAAAGCAAAGACGAAGTAATATCAGTGCATTGTAATTTCCCAGGATATTCCATTGTAGATTTCAAAGTGACTGTTTAGGAAAAGTGAGATTTTAACAGCATCATTAAATGAGAAACTATTGAACTCACATTTCAAAAGGTTTCATACAATCTCAGGTCTCAACAAACATAATGGGTTTCTTTACAGCTGTTGACTCATGAGCTAAACGTAAAGTGTAAGCTGTATCTGCATAACCAAACCTATCTTACCTATCTTTCCTCCTCCACCTTATTCCAATTTTAATCTTACATTAGTCTAGCCAGCCAATGAAAAGTTGTGACTTTTCATGAAATTTGTTAGAAAAGCTTTTATCAGACTCTTGGTTATTTTTTCTATCATAGTCTAATCTGGGTGACCGCCTTCAATCCTCTCAGCTAGTTAGTTGGAATCATTACTCTCAAGCTAAATATCTTCTAGGATTACCGCTCTGAAACTCTCTTCTTCGTCACCTATACTCAAGACCAAAACCCTCTTCCTGCCTGTAGTAATTTGTCCCATTTCTTTATTTAGGTCTTTCTCCCACTTCATCTTTTCACTTAATCCTCATTGGCCTCATCATGTGATTCTCATCCTTATTGCACTATTACAGTGCCTCTGTTCCCAATATTTCCTTTTATTTGGCATTGACACATGGGTCAATAGCAATCTTCTGAGAGGAGAGGTAACTCTGGAGCGCTCAGGAGCTTTTATTAGCTCGCTATCTCTACTTTCTAATAATATTTGAGTTCATTTGGCCCAAAAACCACTTGGAGAAGAAAGCAATGAGCTAGTCAGATTGGTTGATATTATTATTCAAAGTAGCTAAAAACCAAAGAAGAGAGTGAAGCTCTCCAATAGGATCTCTCTAAACCTGGATGAATGATCAAGCAAACTGCAAATGCAACTTTGTTTTAATAAGCATACTGTGTTGCCAGATTGTCCTCAACATACGACTGTAATGGAGCCTGGAATTAAAAGTTGTAAGTTATTGCTGTGGCAAGTTGAGGCATCACATGACCAGATTTGAACTTACAACCACTTTTACGATGGTCAATAAACAAATCCACTTTCACCAATGGACATTTCCCCTGGAAATTGGAAGTAAATGCCACAAACTGGCAAAAACCATCACAAATAGTGATCACATGATGACAGGAAGTTACAAATAGTCATAAAGATGAATTGGCTGCCAAGTGCCCAAAATACAATCATGTGTCCGCAGGGGGATGTGTGGCCACTGTAATTCCAAAAATGGGTTTTGTCTGTTGTAATCTTGATTGGCTGTTTAAGTGACCAGCTGTATTCCATGGCAGGAAATTTCAAATTCCATGGGAGGATCTATTAGAAAAGGAACTGAGTACAAAAATGCCAACTCTTGTGGCATGATATCCTTATAAAATCTGTATGATAGATGGGCTATTTGGGGTATTTTTTTTGTATTTTACCTTAATCAGTGTATATTTTCAAGAGATATGTAAAATGATTTTCTCAGTTATCTGGAATTATGGACTATATTTTGTTTAAACAACTTGTCACACCTTATTTAAAAATCAAGCAAAGTATTTATAAGGGATCCTTGGTGCTCTCTGAACTTGGTTGTTTTCTTGCAAATGTTTCATAGTCCAAACTAGGCAACTTCATCAGTGCTGTTGAAGTTACCTACTTTGCATAGTGAAACGTCTGCAAGAAAACAACCAAGCTCAGAGAGCACCAAGGACCTCTCATTTCAACCCTGAGCTACAAATATTCTCCTTTATTCAGGCTGTTGGTTTGAGTTTAGAGCTTGACAATTTGATTGCAAATGTTTTGTCACCATTCGAGGAGACACTGTCAGTATGTTTTGTATTGTGCTCATCTGTCAGAAAACAGGTCTTTAAATATCTTTTTATGAGTAGTTAAGTACTGTCTGTGTGATGCAGATTAGAATGAGAGTTGTTATCTGGGTGCTTCCGAATCATAGTCTGGTTTTTGGTTTCGGCTTGTTTGAAGGTTTGCATGACTGGCTGTTACTGAGATGTGGTCCAATTTCTTGTGAGCTGATGGGTTTTTAATTTTGTTGCTGCATAGTGGGGTGCCTGTTTATTCTTTTTAAATGCTATCTTCCTGGCTGATGTAGTTCTTTGGTTCTCAGCGATTGATAGACTGGGTCTATGTCAATGTGTCTGTTTATTGATTTATTGGTGGAAAATCAGGCTTCAAGGAATTCTCTTTCTCTCCTTGATTTTGCCTAGGTTACAACTGTGGTCCCAGTTAGATCAAATTTGTGACCTTCTGAATCTTCGTGGACTGACATGACGGATAGTGGATCATGTCTTTTGATAGCCAGTAAGTGTTCGTGCAGTCTGGTTGATAGCTTTCTTCGTGTTTGTCCAAACCAACAGCTAAACTACCAACCCAAGCTACTAACAAGTGACCATTTTAATAGGTTTTTAAAATTTGTGTTATATATTATGAATTATTTTTTATACTGTTTTATACTATTTTATTGTTGTAAGCGACCCTGAGTCCCTTGGGAGAGGGCGGCCTATACATCTTATTAAAATAAAAATAAAATAAAATAATATTCAACGCATTTCATTCTCCCTTATTGGCAAGGTATTTTTAATTCTAAAAGCCTTCATTTTCTGATTCTTCCTGGCTCTGAACTTTACTGATAGGATTAGGGAGTAAAGATGCTTTGTATCGAATTGGTTATTAGTTGTTAATGTCTACTCTGCATTAAGAGGACAAGTGGTGAAATGTCTTGACATTATCATGTAGTAAAAACTGAGATCATATTATTTAATAGCACTATTTCCATGATGGTAGCAATGTTAATATCACTGCACTTTGCTGTAGACACCACTGTAGCTGCTTCAAATGAATCCTTTTCATTTTATGTGTCCATGACCAAAGCCTTTTTCTTGGAGAATCTGGGCATTTCATTCATTAATATCATCATCCAAAATAATCTGCAGGTGATGCTTCCACTGTTGCCATACTACAATTCTCAATTTTCAAAAATGTTATCCAAACTACAAAATATATGAAAAACATAAGGAAGGTAAGACCATCCAATTACTTCATTGTATAGGGTCAAATTTTACATTTTCAGGAGGTTTCTTACTGAAGTAGTGGACAGCAGTGGCATGATATCAAATTAAGGCATGTGCTGAAAGAACTGTATCACTACCATATAATGTTTTTAAAATTAATGCAAATCCTAAGCAGGAAGTCTGCTGGAATTTGGTGAAGCTTGATTTTCAACTACTGTACAAATGTCACTTTCTACAAGTGGGGAATACCAATGCTGCTTCTGTCCCAAATTACTTCTATATCCTACTTTTGAAATAGAGGATACAACCGATTATGAGGAATGGGGATAACTACTACACGATTATAAAATTGGGTTCAGTGTATTATCTTCTTGTTCCGAACGTTTCATTACCAGATTGGGTAACATCATCAACAGGATTAGTGTATTACTGAATCAGCGCATTATCATTACCATGGAAATAATAACAGATCTGTTGTATTCCATAGAGAAGGGAAAGTAAAGCAGCTAAAATATTATTGTACTTGTTGAAGTGACTGATACTTAAGTGAAGTTACTACTTCATGCATTTAACATCATATGCCAGAAAATCAAATCCCCACCTAGAACCAAGGATACTATAGTAATTCTGATCAGACAAAAATGAAGGGTAAGAAATGCTTGAAATTAGCATGAATTAGTGAATACCTTGTGCTAGTTTTCCAACAATAACTTAAATTTTGTGATTTCTATCCAATTTTTGTGAATGTCAAAAATTGACATTGTCCACTTTGCTTTCTAGTTTCTTTACTATGCTACACTGTCGTCCAAGGAAACATTTAGCTAGTCACCTAAAACTAAAAGATGAAAGTTAAATTTTCCCTATCAGTGAAAGAATGGCAGATGTCCAGAGTGTTCAAGCATGCTCACTGCTCCAGCCTTTCCCCCCCCTGTAACTTTTACCCAGTGCAACAAATTATTGCACAACCAAGGAAATATGCTGCCCTTCTAGAGCACATTTTTCCACATGTACGAATAGGATTGTACATTTTCCTAACCAAGTGGAAAATCAATTTCCAGAGCGAAATAATATATGACCATTTTTAAATCAACCTACCCCGCCTCTGCCCACTGTTCTTCATTTGTGTTAAGAACAAACTACAAGCGTCTTTTCTGTATCCAAAATAAAAGGAGATACTTTAATTACAAGGAAGCAATATGGTGCATATGCTGTACACCATCACATTCATAAAGAAAAGGAGGAGGGAAGCGCAGCTTTAACAAGATTACACACATTGACTTTGATCAAGACACAGCAGCACGAAGGCATCCCAGGCTTTTTATTGCTGTCTTCAGGCTACATTTTAATAGTTACATTAGAAACATGTGAACATAGGCAGGCAGGGTGGTTTTTTTTTTAAGTGAGCAAGAGAACAGCACTTGCCTTACAAAATGTTTCCCGCAGTATGTTGTCGGCTATGAGGAGAAAGTGAGGGCTGAGGAGCAGGTGAGTAGCTACATTTTCATTCCATAGCTTAATTCCCAATTTTGAATGCTAGGCCACAAATAATGTGATAAAGCACATTAAACTTCATTCTTCTCTCATTTCCCCCCAAAAGGAAGTGTTTGGACTGCAGGTAATAGAGCCAATTTTTTTTCTAGAGCCTAGCTAGAATCAATCTTGAACAGTAAAATTCAGAGTAAAACGTAGGTATTCCAACTGATATCTTTTAATAGCATTATCTTGAAGATGTAGATGTTATGTATATACCAATGCTTAACTTAAATAAATCAAAATATATAGGTAGAAATGGTATTATACTATTATTTAAGAAGTTCCCAAACTTCACATCACCCATAGTGTCTTAGCAATTTTTCAGGGTCATCCCAGCAGTTCCTAAACCATGCCTTGTGGTACTCTGGGAAGCTGCAGCAAACTCATTAACAATTCTGTTTATTAAACAGTGAAATATTCTGTGGCATCACTGTGAATTTGTTGTTGCACCCCATGGGGCTACACCACAGTATTTGGAAACTGTGGCCCTATTTAGAATTTTGCTGATCCTGTTTTCTCTAGCAAAAGTCCTATCAGATGGGCCAAAATAGGTCTTTCTGTAAAAGATAGCACTTCATTGATTCATAGAAGGGCCTGTATTTCAAGTCACCGTGAATGGTTAGGTTGTATAGAAGAACTGCAACCTCCCTTTTCCTTCTCTAAGCATCTCCTTTTGAATTCATCTATACAATTCATCTATACAGTATATGCATTTCAAAACTTTTTTGCTTGCATCTATTTTTTCATCTAGAATGCTATACCGATGGACTTAGTTTATAAAAATACAGCTCAATTGAGACAGCATATTTTATTATATGATTTCATTAGCTGAGTTAATTGGTCAGTTTTATTTTGAATTTAGTCAGCTTATAATTTTTCTTATAAAATAATCCTGGCAAATTTTAAATCAAGATGAGAGAATTTATTTTTCCTTGTTTCATGGTGATAAAAAGAAATTGTTCTTAAAAAATCAAGAGAGAGACATTACACATTTGAGACCCACAATTTTAGTTTTCCATTCAATATCTCTGTTGAAATTTATTTGCAGGACCTACAAGACTCTGTTTCTATCTCATATACATTTCATTGTGTTAGTATTTGGGATCGTTTTTATAAAGACAACAAATCACCGCCAAAGTGTGACATGAAGTTTTTTTTAAGGAAAGTATATTAATTCCTCAACCAAGCCACTATTATATGGAGGACTGCTTTCTTTTGAAACATATTGGCTCCATAAAGGTAAAACCCGTATGGACAGTCAGTATTAAATTTATTATAGTGAAAGAGCATGGGCAATAAAATACTAGCAGGAAAAAAAGAATTGTTGCATTTGCCGATATTCTAGTTTAACTAGTTATCATGTGGATAGACTTGAATAATGGATGCAACAAAACCAATTATTCCTATATTATTTAGAGCTCAGTTTGCAAAAACAAGAAAAAAGCAAGGGGTGTGTGCACAAGTGTTTTAGGTACACCAGATGTAGCATCATATCTCAAGGGCCACATTCCCACAGTATGTGGGACCTAGGGTTGCTTTGGCAGAGAGAAATAAAGTAGGACTCATTGGCCAGATTTTTGGGATTCAGAGGTTGTAAAGGGCAGGATGAGTACTTAAACCTTAAAATACTTAAGGTACCAATTTCACAAGTAAAATCTGTACAGCAGGACTAAAAATCTGAAAGGAAGAAATTACTTGCACATGTTCACTCTAATAAAAAACATTTCATTCATACTTTCTCACATTCTAGTAGAATATCAATTATGAATTTTACTACCTGTAGTTGAAAATCTCCTCTGCACTACATTAACTGTATAGCCAACACTCATTGAAGGAAAACAGCCTACCTTGCAAAGGCAATTTAAAGAAGCTTTCTACAAAAGGATGGGGAAAAGAAAAGATGGATAATAAAATCATGATAGCACAATCAAAACTAATGGGCTATATCTTAGGGGAACAGAGATCCCTAAGAGTCTCAGGGCCAGTTACTTGCTGGATCAACTCTCCCTGAGAGTATCTGCCACTGCTACTGGATTAGACAGGGTAGGTGCGCTCCAGGTCCTCTCCTTTAAATGCTGCCATCTGATACAACCTTGGAGGCTTGCTTTCTTGGTGACCATCCCAGCCCTTTGGAATATCTTGCCATTTGAGGTAAAGGGATGACTCTCTTTCAGCCCCTTGAAGGGCTGTGAAGACCTGGCTGTTCCTCCAAGCACTGGACTAAGATGAGAGTTGAGGTGTAAGGATGTTTGGTCTGGCACCTTGGGGGGAAGGGTACCTTTATTTTTAACTAAGTTTAATGGATTGTTATGAGCCACCTACAATCATTCTATGTAATAAGCAGCCATATACATTTTTAAAAAAGAAAATACAATAAAAAAGAAAATAAAGTAAAAAAAGTCTCATCCTAGCCTTTTAGAAACAAAACAGAATGCTTCTCCAACCACCTCTGAGGGTGCAAAGGTACAAACAGAAAGAGTCGAAAAATCCACTGATTAGATAGAAATTCTGTATGCTCTAAAACTGTTGATACATGTACCAGAGATGGAACTCAGTAGTAGTCTAGGCAAGACATAAGATAAACAACTGAACCTTTAATAATGCTTTTAAAACTTATTGTTAAATCTCTCTCTGTCTCTCTCTTCCTCTCAAAATGTCTGTAAACAGGGAAAGGTTCATTCTTGAAAAAAAGTGAACTATTTGTTTCGATTACGATAGGATCTAGATTCTTTGACAGAAAGCCATGCACTGAGAATGACTGCCATTAAGTAAAATAGAGGCATAGTAGTTTGAAGAGGATTTTCATGTAGCTGTAATTTCAACTAGGAAAAAAAGAATCTAATTTAAGCTACCCCCTAAAAAACTAAGAAACTAAGAAACTTACCAGAGTCCGCAGCCAGCATTCCTCACAGTGCACATGCCAGCACTGGATGGAAGTCAGAGGCATTGTATATGAATCCTATACAAAGAAAGTAAAGTTACTGCATCACATATAAAATTATGGAAATTGCTGATTGTAACTGGAATTATGCAGGGCAGGACAGGATGCAGTAGGGGCAACGTATCTCTAAATTTTAGTTTCTCATTTGACCTCCATACCATTGCTTGATTTTACATCTGTAAACTGATCCACATTGGAAAAATAAAATGCAAATAAAATACAAAATATATACCTTTGATCAAGCCTCAAAGAACATAGGCACAGTATAGTGTTGCATGCTTACATGAAGGTTAGGAACAAATTAAAAGTGACTTTTAAGCTTTAATTGTGAAAAATGGAGAATAATCAACTGACTTTATTGATTAATCATTGAACAGATTAATTTCACATTGATACCACAATTCTCTTTAACAAATACTTATAGCAAACTCTTGTTACAATCATTCAAACATATATATCCATCAAATATAATATATGCTTGGTGTCTAGAGAGATAAAGGCAAATGTTAAAAGACACCTGACATTCATGCCATTGGGGAGATGTGGGGAGATAATAGTTTCCAAGCAGACTTAATCATACTCTGCGTCATAGGAAAATATATTTCCTAAAATAAAGCTATAGCTTAGAATGAAATATCCATAAAACAAAAAATCTGAATTGTAAAACTGCACAATGTGTACAAAGTGATGTGAACATCTGCAGACTCTGATCCACTAGAGGGAGCTTCAGCACTTCAATAATAATAAGCATAGTCAGGGACTCTTTATATGCAGCCTTTCCCACCTCCTGCTCTCCAAATGTTGTGTTGTGAACTCCCATAACCCACAGCCACCATGATCAAGGACTCTTTTAAATAATTTTGTAAATGGTATGCATTGAAGCCTTAAGCATTGATCATAGGTTTTGAAATGAGTAAGCTACATGTTGTCAATCAGGAAGAAAAACATAAATATATGTTCTACAAATCAACAGTGATATAGTTTATAAAAGCAAAGACTGTACATTAGACAAAAGCAATGTCGTACTATAACAGATATACTAACTTCAAAGAAAGAAAAAAAAGTGCTTTTCTCTAGAGTAAAGCAATAGTGAATAATGCTGCAGTACATCCTATCAACAGTGCCATTTTGCGACAGCCAAGGTAGAGGTATAGTGTCATTTCCTCATTCATGACCAGAACTGGCAAACTACTCACCATGCAAATGAGACATTTATAGCGATCCCCACGGGAGAGCTGCCTTTCTAATTCACGAACGCGAGCCTTTAGCGCCTCAAATGTTGTCACTGCCGAGTCTTCTGTAATCCTAAAATAGATGACAAAGTCAGGGCTGGCTGAGTTCTTAGAAACATTTCACTGATTTCATTATGTGCCAAGTGCAGTAGGCAAACCACACAGAGTTAGGGTACATCTTGGCTCTTAAGAAGTGATTAAACAGATAGAATCAAATCAGCTTATAGAGTATGTAGGCTTGAGAATCAGCTGAGGCAGCCAACACTGGAGAAGATTTAATGACAAAGGTCAAGGAGCAAAGTAGACAATATATGAACTCATGGGCAAATACTGTACTGTACTCTGTTATGGGGAAAGTTGGAAGAATAATACTGATAAATTTTGTATGTTTCCTTTTTGCCAAGTTGATGCTAATTTGACATTAAAAGCAGAACTCTTATGCAAGTGAACATTTCACAAAAAGTGGTATCACATCCACATGCACAAGAGAAAATTTCCCGAAAGTTCTGATTTTACCATAAGCATTAAAAAAGATTGTTTGGTATATGTGTCAAGCACTTTCTTCCAATAGTTAACCAATGGAATGCTAAACTAATCAGAGTGTATCTCTAACAAGAACCTTTACTTCATTAAAAAAAAGGAAACTTATCTACCAGAGGGTAAATCCATGTGCTGCAAATATATTAGGTTTAAAGATTGAAAGGGAATCAGTCATTGTCTAATATATTAATAAATCTAACTCTGTCATGGTTCAGAGGAGCAAATAATCCAAAACAAGGGTTTCTTATAATTTCACATAAGGAGTGGGGATGCAATTCTTTAGGCTCATCCTTACTATACCTATACAGTTTAAAAAACATCAACTTTCTGCAGAAATGTAAGTTTGTTCTAACTAATTTAAGTAAAAACACATATCTGGCATGTATACATTTTACTTTGGTAAGTTTATGTTATCTCCTAATATTTGGCTTCTCTGTTTACTATAGTAACTGCTATAGCCAAATGGGATACTGAAGGGACAAGATGTGGTATATACTGAGGTATTCCTAAGAGCAAAGTGTCTCAGCAGGTAAAACTACAAAGAGCTCAGCTCTGCTGGAATAAATCGTATATTACTTTCTCCTTCAATAAGTAACTGTTAAAAGTTACTGACAGTACAGTGTTTATTTTATGGAAATTTGTTTTATTGTACTTTTATCATGGATTTATTCTATACAACACTCATGGGTTATTTTAATGATAGAAAATTCACCAATAAATAAATGAAAACTGATAGAAAGTTAAGCTGGGTAGCATCTCTGATATGAAATCCTGCCAAAGGAAACTGAAGCTTGGAAAGAACGGAGCAGGCTATAATAGAAAAAGGCTTCTTTATAGGAATCCTAACAGTCCAACTCTCACTGGACAATTTCAGGAAGTCTCTCAGATGATCACTCTTGTCCTGTAATAAACGAATGAATCAGAAGGCTTAAATAGAAGCATATGCAACACCATTCAGTGTCTGTCTGATACAATGGTCAATCAATAGCAGGACTGTAGATCAGGATGCTAGTTAGCTGGAAAATTACTGCAGTTTTGTGTGCGTCACGCTGGAGGGATCCTGGACAATCAATGAAGGAGGTATTGATTTAGTTATTATCACTTCATATGCTTCAGACATTGTTAAATATACATTTATTAAAGGAGGGATATAGGAAGACTGAACAATATCACACGGTCTTCCAACTTAGCCAGAATGCAACCTAGTAATAAAATATGTCCAATTCCAATCCCTCGTAGAAAAATGTTACAATTTTGACACTCCTGTATAATTGCGGCTCTAGCAGTCGAGGACTGGCCAAATGAACACAGACCAGATACAAGAGAGAAGTGGTTGGATATTCCTCTTCATCCCAATTTTGCTTCAGAATTCAGAATGCTTTCAAAATAAATTTCCCCTCAAGTTTATTTCAACAGAATACAAATTCCCTTCCTCCTCATAAATAGTCACACCATACATAACATTTCATAAATTTTATAGTACCACTGTTTATATGTGCCTAACAATATATTTAGAACTGATTATATGCAAGACAAATAAAATTTCATGGACTATATTCAACACCTGATCTCTTTATTTTTTCCATCTTTAAACATAACCCTTTTTTTTAATAGGTCTGAGGCTTCAAACAAATTCAGGGTGCCTTATAAATTTTTCATAAGAACATGAATTCCCTCCCTGCTAACTACTTTATCGTGAAGAACATGTGCATCAAAATGAGATCCCCAAAATAAATTTTGTTTTCTATAAATACAGAAATAAATACAATCTTTGTTAGATTGCTTGGGAAAACACGTACAAAGAAACAACAAATCTAAAGAAAAACTGGAATATAAAATTATATGGCAACCTACTAATTATTATAATTCAATACCCGTGTTTCCCCGAAAATATGACCGTCTTATATTTTTTTTGCCACCAAAAAAGGCACCAGGTCTTATTTTGGGGGGATGTCATCCACTGACTAACCTATTAGTTAGGGGCACACGTATATTGGGTGCATGTGTAAAAATCAAGTGAGGTCTTACTTTCAGGGGAGGTCGTATTTTCAGGGAAACAGGGTACTAGCAAAATGATCTGAATGAATCTGAGGGCACAGGAAAATATACCTATGAAAAGTGCAAGTCTTGAATTATTTCCAGAATTGGCATGGATTTTTTCATACTTTAATATAAAACTAACACTAGACTGATTTTGTGCAATTAAAAAAATCAGTTATGCATTTTATTCACTACACTCAAGGTAGTTTATATTGAGTAGTTTTCTAAAATATCATCACATTTAAGTTGATTAATTTTTTAAAAAATCCATCCCATTTTCTTTCAATCAGCATATTAAAAGAGCAACTGATAAAGGATTTAAAAGTACAAACATCTTTAAATCTTAAATTATTCCCTGTATACTTTGTGTTTAATTATATTTCTGAAATATCAATTCTTGTTCCTTGGCTACACATTGTGCATGAAATGCAGCTATGTTCTTTTAAAAACTTCTATTGTAGAAATCACATATACTATTGATACTAGGTAAGTCTGACAATTTCTCCACCTATAGAATCAGAGCTTTTTATCCCTAAAACCTGCTAATGTACAAAATTTTCGATTATAGTTTTCTCATAACCCACAAAAAATCACCTTGATGATTTCAGTAGCCCAGTAACAAACCACATTATACTGCATCTATTTCAATGGTTCCACTTATTAGATATCATATAAAGTATGTAATTGTGAGGCTACAATGATAAGTTTTGGCATTTAGTAAGGAAAAATATAAAAAGAAGGTCTTGTGGATAACAAAACAGAAAACATGTGCAGAAAATGTGTAAAAACCATACTCAAGACAAAGTTAAAATGTGGGTATAGGTGCAAGTTTCAGTAGTTTTAAAAGGACACAACATAATCAAATTGGAGATGAAAGCGTTAAAAAGCTTGCACTATCAAAACCTTGTACTGATGTCAATAACAACAGCAGAATATGTAAAATGAAAACTTTATCCCATTTGGATTCCTTTCACTGGCAGTCATGCAGTTTTGTATAGTAACAAAAGCAGCTCAAGTATCATACTGACTATTTCACTTCTATCAGCCAAAACACTTACACCTTACAATAACCTTCCATATTTAACTTTAACTTTAGTGCTCCAGTTCAGGCAGCAGCAAGAAAGCAAGTTGGGTCAGGCCATGTAGAAGAGATCTCTTTCAACACTCAAAGAGTTATATGGTAGCTTTACCCTGAAAGAGGGTAATTAACGGATCTATCAAATCTGCTAAAGTGGCACATTTCACCTTTGGAGGAGCATATTCTGCCCAGTATTAGGAACTTATACATGTAAAATATACAGTATTTCTGTTAGCTTGGAATTGGAGTCCGAGGGCCCTGCCTTGCGGGGTTCCTCAGGTTCAATCCTTTCCCCTCTCCTTTTTAACATATACATGAAACCGCTGGGTGAGATCA
>JANHGC010005128.1:366604-376995 GCA_027560395.1 Boaedon fuliginosus | reverse complement strand
GGCACTAAACAGCTGTTGGATCAGAGTATTTTCAGAATACCATAAAGATTTTGAAAGCGATCTCGCGCAGCGTGCTTTTGACAGCCGAATTGGAAGCGTGTCCACAAAGCGGGTAACCAGCGAACTGGGAGAAACCCATCCCTGCATATAAAACTCTTATCAGTTTTTATAGATGGTAGCATCAAGGCAATCTTGGCTAATGTTGAAAAAACTAAATCAAGTGAAGACTAGTAGTATTTGGATGGGAAAACCACAATGAAACCTCAGGGCTGCTACCTAGACTGGCAAGTAAAACAAAAAGCCATACTGAAAAAAGCATTGGCAATCCATTTCTACAATTGTTGCCAATAGAGGAGCCGTGGTGGCAGTGGTTAGAATCTATACTGTAGGCTAACTCTGCCCACTGCCAGGAGTTTGGTCCTGACCTGCTCAAGGTTGACTCTGCCTTCCATCCTTTCAAGGTTGGTAAAATGAGGACCCAGATTGTTGGGGGCAATACGCTGAATCTGTAAATCGCTTAAGAGAGGCCTGCAAAGTACTATGAAGTGGTATATAAGTCTAAGTGTTATTGCTCTATAACCATGAGGTTATCACAAGTCAAAAATTTACACTTTGTTATCCTATCCATAGACTTTGCAACAGTAATCTCAATGTTAAACATGAGTCTTGACACAAGTTTTCAATATCAGTGGAATGTACATTAAAGTAATTAGGAAATCATATACAGTAATTCCTACAAAAGAGCATAGGATGTCAATGTACAGTAGTTCCTGAACTCAGACATCTATTTTTGAGGCTCAGAACGTAATCTCCAAGGAACTGGTGAGCAGCAGAACATTCAAATTATCTTATAACTTTGATTAAATGAAGTTTCACTCTCCTATTTTACTCTCTCCAGTTTCCAAAAACACTTTTTTATAAATCTGGTTTATTTGGGGCTTCCTGCAATGCCTTGAGTTTATACAGCACTGCAGAAATGGCTCTCTTATATACTATATATCACACAGCAAGGTTATAAGATATTTGAAATATGGTTTCCAGGAAAAGAATTATAAGGCCAAGCAAAATTAATAGATGAAATAATTAAACACATCAGCAATGCACGTTAAAGTTCAATATAAATATGAACATTTAGTGGTTGGGAAACAAATTAAAGGGAAAGAGAGAAAGCATCATTAAAATGTCCCCTGTGTTTTTAGCTATTTTTTCGTATTTGTTGCTTCGTATTTTTTAACTTTCTAAAAATCTGCTAAAAACTTACACACAATAACACACACACGAAGTTTATCTCAGTTATCTTTAAATGCCAGATCTTATAGCAGATCTTGATTCTAAAGCTATAAACAGAATTTGCAGCAAAAAATTTGAGCTTAACTGGGACATTCACTGTGTTTGTGTGTGTGTATGTGTGTGTGAGAGAGGGAGGGAGGGAGGAAGGGAAGAAGAGGGAAAGAGAGAGAGAGAGGGAGGGAGAGAGAGACTCATTATTTGGATTTAGAGGAACCCAAATCATGTACTAGATTTCAATCTGATTAGAAACATAAATCAGGATTCACTTCCTTAATAAAAAAACCTGAAAATGTTTGAATTAGTTGTTATAAATGTTGCTCCAAACCAAGTCATGTATGCGTACCCTGAAGGTGATTAATGTAGCAAGAAGTACTGAATACTTAAATGACCAGACTGAGGCTTATACTTTGCAGTCAAATATGTAATGGTGCAAGAGGGATCTTTAGTTGTAAACATCTACATTTTTGTTGTCATTTAAATTGTATTTTAGCATGTGACCTGGTTTTTCTATACTTTAGTATATTCGTCCTCACTTATTGATAATTTAAATTCTTAAGCAGTTTTGAGCTCCCATTGATGAGATTTTCTTCTCTATCTTACAAAGCCTTTGTAGTAAAATTATTTTATTAAGTTGTGAACTATTAGATGATTTTAGGTGACTTTGTTTCCATATATTTTATTTTAAAAATTGGTTAAACCTTTAACACAGCAAACCCTCCCACTTTTGAAGAGTTGGTTGAAAGATTATTCTCAAAATTCTGTCCTCTCTCATGATACTATGGATGGAACTGATTGACTTGGAGGCTTATCCATGGCCTGCATGTGCTGATTCATATGACTGAAAAAGGATTAAGTTAGATAAATTCAATCCCATATGGTAACTAGTTTTCTTTGTTGTCAATGAAGATTACATTGGAATGGAAAGTGGCATAGAAATAACTATCTTGAATGAAGTGCAACTTCTATGTTGTGTTTTATATCTCCCTTTTAACAAAAGACAGAGAGAAAAAGAGTAGGTATGAAAATGGATTTTCTGGGTTTCTCCCCACTTTATTTTTAATTTTGGAATAAATAAAAAGGGCTTCTCTTGAAATCTGAACGCTACCCCTTCCTGAAAGGAAGAAATATAGTGAAAATAAAATAATCCATTACATTGGAACAGCTAAACATTCTAGGAGCTTCTAGCACAAGGACTTTTCAAAAATCTCTAGACACAGAAAATAGGCTGTGCTCTGTGAACTTTTCCTTGCTGCATTTAGTCTCTCAAGGATCCCCAATGAGTTCTCAGTTTTCAAACACAGTTTGAAAAAGCGTTTATCTAGCAGATAAACCCCGGTATTGACATTAAACATTGTTTCCATATTCTTAAAAGCAAGAAATGAAAACTGATTTTTAAATCAAACTAAACAAACCCATATACTAATTGAGTCATCATTGCAGATATTTTCTTACCAGATTCCTCATGTCTTCAACAATGGTAGAGCTTCTAACATACTGGAAACATTTCTTAAAAATTCAGGGAAGTATCTGCCTTGAAAGTAGCCCACATTGCACTGTTTAGCGTAACACTAAACACTAAACTATGTCATACATCACTTTATGAAATTTGCCAATTTACAGACATGGGCACTAACTAGAATGGATGCATTCTGTAAGTCAGCCCATTTGAGGTATTCGTTTGAAAATGTTTTGCCCTGCAGTGACAATTTTTTCCCAAAGGTTACAGACCCAAGAATCTTAGTAGTATATAGAGCTGAAAAGGGGAAAGGTTACTTTCACTTTTGAAGCCAAAGCCTTTATTATGTATCTGAATAGATGATCAGACTTTGCCTCACCTTTTGGGAGTGAATTTGGGAAACCAAAAAGTTTTTTTCCATGTGCATGTGCATTGTGCAGATACACATTGACCTCACTCTTATAAAACCCTTTTCTAAACCAAACAAGCATCTTGCCCAATCAACCATGAGAAGCATGAAGAGTTATATAAAGAAGATAATTATAAAGGGATTTAATGCTTGGTGAACTCAAATTGCTAAGGCTTATGACAAAGGTAGCACAAATGCTTGCTTAACTGGCCCAGCGCCTTGGCTTTGCTCTTATGTAAGCGACACAGCTGGAGCTGCATCCCAAATGAGATTTGTTTTATGGAAAAGAAGAGTGTACCCTTTCGCTCCTGGGAATGGCAGCCAGTCCCACCACCCTCTACTTTTGCTCCACTCCTGATTAATGATCTTGTCTGCCTGATTTATGACCCACCCTAGCAGATTAGAGTTTCCCTTTCAACCACCCCCTCCCCCCCACAACCTCAGAAGCCACAGCCACACTCCGCTGGAAATATTAGAGAATTATTAAATAAACATTCATACGTCATGTCTCTTCCCATCCTGAGCTCATCCTAGTCAACACTCGGCAGCCTGGGCCTGTTTGCTTTTCATGCTGACAACAAACAGCTGGAGTGATTCATGGAGAGGCTGGCTACAATGTTTCATGTCATATATCATGCTAGCAGGGCTCTCTGCCCCAACAGAGATAAACTGATCAAGCACAACGGGCTGGAATGAATTTATGACAACACAAAATTGAGGAAAACAAATGGGAGATGACCCAGTGGGGCACTAACCCAGACTCTTTCCTTGGCCTGCAATCTAGTTTGGTGGCAGAAAGCAAAATTGAACATTGGCACTGTGAATTAAGAGGCTAGCTTCTTAACCCCGAAAAGCCTTGATTTCAAGATGGCACTGGGCTATGTGGCAAGCTTCTTCGGTAGGGGAAATTGAAGTATTGTCTCGTTTGCTATCTTCACATAGGTGGAATATTCTAGCTGCACGTCACTGCCGAGATTTAGGGACCAATAATGCAGAAAAAAGCCATATGATTAAAGAGCCATTCTACAATGGAGATAGGCATAGAAAGTAGACAGAAGTAAATATTACAATATGCCTTCATCTAATTTTAAAATTGTAATAAAAAGGGACAAGAATTTTCTCAGGCATGAATTTCTTCCAATGGCAGAATAAGAGGCTAAACCAGAAATTGTAAGCTCCAACTAACAAATGAAACAGAAATAGTTCAGTTTTATAAATATTTATTTCTTCCCCATCCCATCAATAATACTAGGATTAACAGAAAGGTAAGAACTTCAGAAAAAATCACAACTAAGATCAAATCCTGAAAGGCCTTGCACCCTTATGGAGGATATATGGCAAATTGAAGACATCTTCACAAAAGTGCAGTGAGTTAACTGTGGCAGAGACCAAGGAGCTGGCAAGTACAAGAGTACCTTGGAACCTCTCCAGGTAAGAGGACAAGAGATTATCTACACGTGCTCTGGATGTCTGCTTCTCATGAGGAGACAACAGGACAGTAGTTTTCTCTGAGTTTGAGCACTAGGACAAATGGAACAGCCACCTTGCTGGCAACTGTGGTGAAGGCTTTTAAAGGACAGTTAAGTCCCTAAACCTCACTTTCTAGTCACTTTCACAAGTTTCTTAACAATGACCTTAAAAAGCTATTGTAGATCTTCAGAACAACAATCTTGAAAAGTGATTGGGTGAGTTTTATTTTTAACTCTGAACAAAAATAAAATTAAGTATAAGCTTAAGAACTGAAAAGAATTTGAAATAAATGGCAAAAACCTAAACAAGGATTTTATCTAAGAAAATTATAAACAGGTTAAGAATCCAGATAAGTTTGGAACATTGACTTTTATAAGACTTTATAAGATTTTGGAATTTATAAAAAATAAATGAGCTCATGGGAAACAAGACTTGTTTTGGCTATCCTGGGTATTGTAAATCATAACAAAGATTTTAGAAACTGGATCCTAGAGAGGACTAAAGATTCTAAACAGAAGGGGAAAAACCATAAGTCTGTTCTTGACGTCACTTAATACTTCTTACAAAATGACACAAAATATTATAACACCAAAAACAATAAAGGAGATCACTGAAAATGGAGCCAGAAATTAGTAACTACAATGTCAACACTGTCAATAATGATGCCTGCTTCTACAGATAATGTCCCAAAAGTAATAGACCAAGAGAATGATTTGGAAAAGGGTGCTTTACTGGCTATGCAGAAGAAACTGACTAAAGTCTAAAAATTAAAATGGAAATACCTGTACTAATAATAAACAAAGAGAATGACCTGGAAAATGTCTCCTTATTGGATTTACAAAAGAAACTTGTTAAAGCCATAAATAAAAAGCTCCAAAGAAGTGTGAGGATAAAGGAACATTGAAGAGAATTAAACTCCTATAATAATATTTGGCTGAATTAAAGATTAAGGCAAAGAAAGGAATATAAATTTGGTTTATTTCATCAAGATTAAAATACGATTATTTTTGTAAGTTCTGGTAACCCTTTATACACTTTTTGCTAATATCAGTATTGAAACGTTGATGTTTATTTATTTATTTATTTATTTATTTATTTATTTATTTATTTATTTATTTATTTATTTAGATTTGTACCCCGCTTTTCTTCCCACGACAGGCGGCTGTGTTGACGATTTGCTTATAGATAAGGGATGAAATGAAGATTTATCTTTCTATAACTTTAGGGGGTAAAGAATTACTAAGTTTGTTTATACTTGGGTTTATTATTCTTTTTTTTCCTTATACATTTTCTTTTTTCTATTCTTTCTCCATGTTTAGTTTATCTTAGTTCTTACTATTATAAGCATAATTAATAATTAATAAAATTATATTTTTTAAAAAAATCTCACAGGTTTTGTCTAAAGTCTAATTCTACGCATTATCTTATAGTAGTATTCAAGCTTAAAAGTTTTATTTTAAAAAGAAATCTAACGGTAATAGATTTAAAAGTGAAGGAGTAATTTATGCAATAAAAATTAAAAAAACCTTTTAAAAAATCAGTCCTCTCAGAGTATCACAGTTCTTGTAGAATAACAAATAAATTGGGCCACTGACAGTTATTATACCAAATTCAAGCAGCAACTGAGGAAGTTGGATTGAAATGGAAGCAAGTTAAACAAAAAACAGATCCAAGATTATACTCAAGGGAACAACCAGCAAATTCATCTCTTACTGAGGCAAGTTGTTTGACATGCCAGAGATTTAGCTCCAAGAAGCCTACAGCACATATTCCATTAACTTTCAACCCAAGTACATTAGCTTTGCACCAGAGGAAGGGCAGTTTATTGTATTGTATTAGCTAATTAAAAAGATACTCTCCATACCAAGACTTTGTTTTGGAAAGAAGAAAGAAAATGAATGTCATTCTTATAAAAGTAGGATCAATAAAGAGAATCACTGCTAACTCCATTAACCATTGTTCTAAGTGGGCAGCCCAGCTGACACAAGTGATAAACCATGTGCTTCTAAACATTTTTTAAAATGCTAATCAGACATTATATGGAGCTTAACACAATAATCAATAATGTCCAGATTTAAAAGCAAAAATTAAAGTTATGAACAGAAGGAAGTGTTCCCATAGAGAACCCACCAAGAGCACCATCCGAGAGAAGAAAAATGAAACCAATTTAACTCCAGATTAAGAGCAAGGAACTAGAGATGAATCAATTTAGCTAGCTGGGGTGGGTCACCATACATCATGGCTTGGCAGAGCAGGTGGAAGCAGTTAGACAGTAGAAATATAAAAAACCCACCACCTTTTTGTCAGGCCCCAAGGTCTGATACTGGTTATCAATTAAGTTAACAGAACCCACCTCTTCACACACAGCATTCTAACTGTTTAACTATCACAGCAGCAACAATTTATCACACACAAATTCTAGCTAAAGTAGGATGAAACAGCTATAATCTTTGCTTCTAACTACGGTTTTCTGCTCCCAATGGAGTTAAGAGCCTCTATCTAATGGTAGCAACCTATTTCCAGAAGGGATATCTTATGAAAGAACTGCTGTCAAGGGCAAGAAATGGTAATTGGCTTTTACTTTTTCTGAAAGGTTACAGAGGTTGACTGTCCAGGTTTAATTTTGGTCTTTGAAAGTCAAAGGTTTCTGAATGTTCCATGATAGATCAGGATTTGTCACAAAGAAGCAGCTTGTCTATATTTCACAGGACAGAATTATTGTATGCATCACTTAGAAAAAGTTTAGACTACTCCAGGCAGCTCTGAATGAAGCATTTAGATAATGTGATCAAGGTGATGCTACCAATTCATCATTTGGACAAGTATTTTTCAATCTTAAAGGCTAAGATTTGAGAAAACTGACAACTTTCGAACCAATGAAACCTCTGGACAAAACTAAAATTAAATTCCTTTGCTTCCATCAGAGGTCCATAAACTGACCACCCACCTCAAATGCTAGTCTGTGACCCCTGAACCCCATTTACTTCTAAAAAGCAGAAACAGTGCATGCTGCCCCAGATCTGAATGTCCCTGAGGTTTTAGCTAATGTGAACCCGAATTGTGGAGGTAAATAGCTCATTTTAACTTCCTGCTCTTCCTTGCAGTGAAGAGCACAGAGAGAATACACACTACGTTGACACAGCTTAAAGGCTGCATTGTGGCAGTAATTCATTAGAATTATCTTTCTTTCTCCCTTTGATACTTTCTCCCTTTGTTCCCCTCCAGCTATTGATAGAAATTACTACCGTACCAAGAACTTGTGTTAAGTGTAAGGTACCACCTAAACCAAAATCCTGCATTAGGTGAGATCTGGCTCTAGCAAGTGTTATCAATTTCTCTACCGCTACAAGTTGTCACCAAGACAAGGCAGCACAAGGCAAAATGTGTGTGTGTGTGTGTTATCTCCGGCTCCAAAGTGCTATTGCTCCAGCTGTTTTCAATGTGGACCACTCTTTTTGTCTTCTGATAAAGTAGTAAAAGCCGCCTAGAGTTCCCCTTGATAGGGGAAATGAGGCAGGGTATAAATATAAATAAATAAATAAATAAATAAATAATAAATAAATAAAGTTGAAATAAATTAGAAATACGGCCAGATAATAAAGAGCCGGCCCCTGTGCGATTGGTACGGTGCAAGTAACAAGAATCAGAATAGGAAGGGTCCTTGGAGGTCTTCTAGTCCAGCCCCCTGGTCAAGCAGGAGGCCCTATATACCATTTCTGACCAGTTTGCTGTCCAGTCTCTTCTTGAAAGCCTCCAGGGACGAAGCACCCACAACCTCTGGTGGCAAGCAGTTCCACTGGTTAATTGTCCTCACTATTAGGAGGTTTCTCCTTAGTTCCAGGTTGCTTCTCTCCTGGATGAGTTTCCACCCGTTGCTTTCTTGTCCTGCCTTCAGGGGCTTTGGAGAATAGGTGGACCGCCCTCTCTTCTGTGGGCAGCCCCTTAAATATTAGAACCCTTCTATCATTTTAATATTAGCAATATTTTAAACGGTTTTTATACCTTATTTATGCACTGTTTTTAATTTAATTATCCTGAGTCCCTCGGGATTGGGCGGCCTACAAATTTAAATATAAATAAATAAATAAATAAATAAATATCACCCCTAGTCATTCTTTTCACTAGACTAGACCCAATTCCTGTTCTTTGTAGGTTTTAACCTGATTTTAATTACGGGGGGAAAATGAGGCTCTATCTCAAACGTCTGTTGAAGCAGAGAACACATCCTGTAGCAGGGAGTTCCCCAGCTTAAATCGGGCACAATGTGAGTGAGGCAAACCTGGACCTCTGGTAAATTTACCCCCAGCTTCCAAAAGGCTTTGGAGAGAGAGAGAGAGATGGCAGGGCCCTTCCCTCTGTTCCCCCTGTCCGAGAGACACCAGGCCTTTCTAAATATTGACTTATCAAAGGTTAAAGCAGGTTTTTTTTCCCCCCTGGAAAAAGCCCATTGATTCAAAACCTGAAATATTTCTGTTGGGGGTTGTAAATTGTAATAAAGAAAATGTATACTTGATCGTTCACGTATTAACAGCAGCTAGAATTATATTTGCACAAAATTGGAAAAGTGAAGAGATTCCTAATTGAAGAAAGCAGGATTAGGAAAATATGTGCGGAAATGAATAGGTTAACGCTTGAAATTAAAGAAAAAAGAGCAAATGGATTATTATGAGGCATGAGAATTATGAGAGAAAAACTAGGAAAACTAGAAATAATAAAACGAAGGCTAGTGAAAGATAGATCAGCTGCGAAGAGAATGTTATAGAAATAAATAAGATAAGAATTGTTATAAAAGTTAGAAATGCAGTGTATGACATAGTTTAATATTAAGTTAAACATAAGAGAATTATCATTGTTGGAAATGTTCATTTGTTATCGTGCAAGACATTTGTACCCTGTTTAATGTTTAGTGAAAGGATGGTTTATAAAATAAAATGAAAATTTGAGCAATATATAAGGGGCTAGTAAATCCGTTTTGGGGTCCCTGTGTAGGTGTGTTTTGTATGTCAACAAAGAATCTGTTGTACGCGTGTTGTAAAGCAGAATCGCACTTTCTGACCAACGCAAGAGAAGGGAAAATGGGTCATTGTGTAAGAACCTTACAACGAAAAGCCACAAATAAGGACACACCCTGAATTGATCTAGGGCAGCAAGCCATGGTTTGTCCAAGAAGCCACAGTGGGATGGGTTTATTATACAAGTGGAGACTTTGACCTGACAAACCATTCAGTAACCATTCAAAGTTACAACAGCAGTGGGAAAAAAAATGATTTTTATGGTCACCGATCCTTGCTTTATGACCGTCACAATATCCCCATGGGGTCCACGGGATCAAAATTTCAAGATGGCTTGACCACCGGCGTGTATTGACGATGATGGTAGCATCCCGGGGTACACCGGACTGCCATTTCGAACCTTCCCAACGAGCAAAGTCAATGGGGAGGGAGGGAAGCAAGTTGGATTCATTATACGACCGTGGGATCCACTTAATGACCACAGTGACTAACGTGGCCAAAAGGCCAGCGAATGGAGTGCACCTCCCACGGTGGACCATTGGTGTAGCACCGGGAATCCTGACGCCGACTGTGCCAACACATCCTGAAGTTAAACCCGCACCCGATTTCCTCCCCCGCCCTCCCCACCCCAGCCAAAACAGGGCGTTGCCTCTGAGCATGGGAAGATTTGCACCCAGCAGGGAAGGGTCAATGCTCCGCTGGGCTCGGTTCTCGCCTAGATCTCGCCTGCGAGGCGGGTTTTAATCTTCTCCGC
>JANHGC010005128.1:313666-329160 GCA_027560395.1 Boaedon fuliginosus | reverse complement strand
CAAGGGATCCAGATAATCAGCTTCATCCAAGGCCCGAAGGAGCTGAAACGCCACCACCTTCTCAACAACCTTCCCCAAAAAGGGAAGGTTGGAGACGGGACGAAAGTTGTTTAAAATGGCTGGGTCCAGGGAAGGCTTCTTGATTTGATTTGATTTGATTTGATCTGATTTGATTTCATTTATTTTATTTTATTTTATTTATACCCCGCCTCATATCTTTTGCTTTTTTAAAAAACCATCCTCAATTACCAGGATGTTGATAATATTATTTTTCTCAAGGACTACCTGGTGCATCTTTTTAAAATAAATCTCCCACTGCACAGCCTGTGACACTAATTGAAGGAGAAAGTGTAAAACCATTTATAAAATACTTATGTTAATAACTTGGATTCTAACTATTATTTTAAAGCTTCTTGGAGCCAATTTCATGTTACTGGACTATGTTTATTATTTATATGCTAGCATGATGTACAGGTAATGTAAAGGGATCAATTTTTCCTAGGCTGATGAATGTTTGACACAATTCAGAAAATAAGACTATATTATAATTATGCATTCTCAGTGGTGAAGACAACTTTAAAAAACATATAACAGCTATTGCAAAAAAAAAAAAATACTCTTGCCCACAAAATCAGAGTGGCAGAAGCCAAACATTAAATACAGCAAAAGGAAGATAACAAAAAGGTTAGCAATAGCTTGATGGTGGAATTCAGGAATGAGAACAAGGAACTGAGGCTGTTTGAAACACGAGTGAGTAGAATTTCCAATTGCTGCTATAAAGCTCTGCTATCACTTCTAATCAGCATAGGAAGGATGGAGTAGCCCCAGAGGAAGGGGGGCAATTGCCAAGCTGTCCCAAAGGAGAACAGCTCAAAAGAACACACAAGTGAGACCACAGTATTGTTAATTAGTGCTGATAGATGAAATCATTTCTAATTAGCTCACTAATCCTTCTCCCCTGTACTCTTGTCACAGGAGCAAAGAGAGGTGGTTGGTTGATTTTTTTCCTAATGTTTAAGCCAAAGATTTTTTTTAAAAAGAATAAGCCTGAATAAAACAACAGAAAAACTATTTATTAGTTAAGATTCCAAACAGTTAGTCAGGTGAGTTTTTGCAGTCCCCCAATTAGAATATAGCTGAAGTTAAATTTTGAAAGAGACTTTGCTATATCAATGTAGTCATGATAAAAGAAAAGTTTGATAATTTTATGATGCACAAGACATTTTAAATTATTAGATTTATTTTGCTTAAATAACCAAGGGATAGGGAAATTAGTATTAGCATTACAATAACAATTCTGCCACTGGAATGATTTCATGAACCAAAGTGTTGTTCATAGTCACTTTTTCTTTTTTTAAAAATGATTCCTTCTTTGACTGGATTAATCATGGATTCAAATTTTTACAAAAATGATTTCAAACACATTTATGTCATTACTTCCTTTTCTACACAAAAGTACACAATTGTGACAGGCTTTGCTTTGTTAATCCAAACAGACTTAGTCTTAATTTACACTATCTCATGTTCTAGTTTATCTGGAGTTTTTATTTTGGAGAGTCTTAGAAGGGCTCTTGTGGTAAGTAGTTATGTGAATGTGCCTAACAGAATATTTCTGTAGGAAAAGCTGGGACCCAGGTCCCACTCCTTTTCATATTCTGCCTGTTTTTCCTATTCGTATTGTTTTGCAGGGCCTTATTTTGTATGTATTACATAACTTTTACATTGTTAGGAAGCCTGGAATCACACCTACTTATGTTCCAAAATCTAGGTAATCATTTACATACTGAAACCCAAGTGTGTATTCCACATTCTACCTATGTTGAGCACTTTATTGAAAAGAAAAACCCAGCATGTCTTTTTCTAGTCTACTAACCTAGCTAATAGTTATTAGCTTCTAACTCAATTTTGCTTGTCCATCAATCAATATTTGCTTAGATCTGCATATTCCAGATTGGTATAGTTCAGAATTGTATTCAATTCACCCTTGGAAGCGAATTGACTCAATTATTTTCAGGATTAATGTGTAAATCATTATTTAAAGAATTTATCTGACCATCTATCTCATATAATGATCCCACTCAGCTCATAACTGATAAAAACAGGAATACCTCCCCCTCCCTTTCAATAGACATCAACCCTGTCAGTCTCTTGACTCAACTCCCATTCTAGGTCAACATTTGGGCAAAGAACCAGATCTTTACAGCCTTCTGCAAGGCTCAAAGGATAGGGATCCCTCACATTTCAGGTGGAAGTTTATTTCAAGGCTGGGACAACTACAGAGAAGATATGCCTATGTACATAAATCAAAGTATTATAAAATAATTTTATGATGGAATTATTTGGGGGAGATTTGGGCAATTTGGAATACATTTGGGTTAATAAAGGACTTCTAGTAGCAATTCCTTATTTCAAAGTTGCCATTATAAGTCAGAAAAAGATAAGATTTTTAAAATTATTGGCAAGTACAGGGCATGTAGAGTAACCAAATAGGCTCCAAATTACTTTTTCCTTTAAAATCTGGATTGCTGCACAGCAACAAAAGCTCAAGAAGCCTTTGATTAATTTTATATTTCAATGAAGCCAATACACCCAGCAAGAAATGATTTGCTTTAAAAACTTTTGGAAAAATATTTGTGTTTCTGCACTAGGCATTTTCCAATAATAGCACCAGATGCAGCAAGGAATATTTGTGAGATGATCAATAAATGGAATGGTACAATCGTATTCATTAATCATATGACAGAGGTATTCAATAGAAATTGTACTGCAGTTTATGAATGTAAAACACAGATTACATGTATTCACAATATAATTCATGGTATTTATTAATCTTAATTCAAGAGTCACTCTTATAATGTTGCAAATACCACTAACATAGATCTTACAACCTTGCAGTTGCCTAGTAATTTTGAATGCATAATAAAATACTCTTTTCTTGAAATTTTAGAATACTTTATAATTTGAAAGCCTGATATTTCAGTGTATTTGCTTTTGCTTGAATTAAGCACTGACAAATAGAATTAAAGAATTATAGCTTTTGAAAAGGTAGTTTTTCTTTTAAAGTACTCAGATTTCGTAGTATTAATATTTTAATCTGACTAAAAATCTCAATGCTAAAAGCTGTAAAAATTACTGCATGCAAATATTGTATCTGTGATTTTCCTATAAGGGCAAATAATCTAAGGAATTAAAAGTTAATCTTGATGCTCTACAAAATGCCAGATTACAAACAGACACACACACTGGAGAAATAGTTGATCAGAAATTGAAGTGTGGTTGCAAAAACTACCAAAATAAAAATGTGAAATAAGGACACTAATTTTTTTTATACATGGCTCTAAGTAGTAACTTATTTAAAACAGCATCCAGTACTGATGGTAAGAAGGATGACACCAATTTAGGAGATTCAAAGAAACAAAACCAGGTTAACAACACAAATGATAAGGCTTTAAAATTGTAGGTCACAGCTTGCTAAATACCTTATAAAGGAAAAGAGCATTAGCCTCATCAGACACTAATACTGGAATTATTTCTAACAAAATACAAGAATATAGGTCTCACTCACCATTCAGCCGGGTCTGTCTGTTTGCCCTTACTCGCAAAAAAGTCTATGAACAAAAGACACAAGACCGTAAATAGATAGGATTAAGGCCCTACTAATGAGAAAACCAGAGAATAATTCAATCAACTTTAAGAAATATTCTTGAAATGAACCTACACCCAGAATATTTTTTAAAATACACATCAATTCCATTCAACCCTTAAGAACCCTCCTTTCCGATTTATTTCCCCCCCATATATTAATTCAAACAATTCATAGATTCCTAACAGCTTCCTTTATTCATTTTTTCTTTTGCTTAAGTCATATTTGGACTTTTAGAACTCTCTTGTATAAAATGATAGGCCCATTTTCTAAAGTTCATAGATTTGTCCATTAACAAAAGTATTCAGTCTGTAATAGTTGCTGTAACCAGTTTCCCTGCCTGCCTCGCTATCTTAGGCTGGCTCAAACTCCAAACTGATCTGCCAAATGAGTATCTATTTTGGCCCCATTTTCTAAACACAACGCCAGCTTTCCCCCTTCCCCCTAGATGTCCTGCCATTCCTACTAGAGTAAGTAGTTTCCTAATCAACTCCTAACATAGTTCGTTTTATCTTTATATAAAAAGAGGCCTCTCCAAGTTTATCCTGAGAATGTAAACAGACCACACCCACTCTCAGGAAGGACGGCCCAGCTTCCCTTAGATGTAAACAAGACCAATTCCCTTCCTTAGCAATAAAATGGCTTCGGCCCCAGAAACAGTCCACGTTCGCACCTCCTCCCGACCACCGGGCTCCCTCCTCTCGCTCTGCATGGCCGGGGATGAGAATGGATACGGGCAACGGCCCCGGCACCTGCAATTAACTCCCCTCAACAGCGGTCGTCGCCATATTAGTTGCGATCATGTGACAGGCCGTAGCCGACGCGGGGTGAGAGTTCAGAGGAAGTTGTTCTCATGGCAACTAAGGCTGAGTGCCGGCGAGGCTTGAGGGGGCTGTTCTGCCATAATAATAGCGCGTTCCTCAATCGCTTTTGTAAACACCGGTTATCACAGTCCGGATGCCTGAAATGTGTAGGCTTTGCCCATCAGGTCGTCCCCGTCGCCTTTTCTAACAACTTTGCGACTCGTACAACTCCTTAAAACAAATCCGCGCTCAAGACCGCGCCGGGTCGTGTCTGTACTTTGAAAAGCAGCTGTTTCCCTCTTCACAATAAAAGATCAAGGTTACCGATAGTATTCTTCCTTTTTCCTCGAATTAAAGAAAGAGCGCTTCAAAGACCCGTGCCCCTATTTTTGTAGTAGGAGCAGCAGCTTTGGCAGAGACCCAATATTCTGGTTTCACTAGCCTGACCCTATTATTGATCAAGAAGTAAAGGATGGTTACTGGCCAAGACATAAATATACATTTCCCCAAAACGAAAAAAAGATCTTGCTATTGGCAGCACTGGAAATGGCATGGCAGTGCCTAATTTTCATCCTGATTTATGTTCATAATACACGTGTGTGTTGGTTATTTTTCCAATAATTATGTGGATTGCTGTCCATGCATTTAATGAAAAGGATCACAATCCACAAAAGTTTATGTTATAATAACTGTTTTTTCAACTACCACATAATGTTTTTGCTGCAACATTTCCACACAAATGGAAACACAATCATGTAAAACATATATCTACACTACAGAAATTTAATTTTCAGTTTTAAGGTTTAGCATGTTGTGCAAATCCTTCAAAGAGTACATTGATTAAACCAAAGTTAAATTAACTTGGATAAACATAACTGCAATCTTCAACTATAAAGAGTCAGAACAGATGCTTTAAACTCACTAAAAATTTCTAGAAAAACAAAACAGAAATGTAACAGCTGAAAAATTTCACTGTCTGATAAGCATGAATAGCAAATACAATGCAACTTTGAAGGTACTAAAACCCATTCAAAGCCCAACCTTAGGACCTTACTGTCGGGCCACTGCTATAAAAAGGAATTCACGCGATTACTGGGTGCTCTGCTAATATGACATCTCGGATTTGTTTGGATGATAGATTTCTTTAGTCTTCAAAATGTCTTAAAAATTAGTCTTAAAAATTTCATTGTCAGAAAAATACTCATTTTATGAGAACTTTTAAATATCTTTGTACATAGTAAAAATAGTACGCAATTTGAATACATAAGTAATGTGCCATTTTATTTATTTTATTTTATTTTATCAGATTTATATCACGCCTCTCTTCCCCAGTCAATGGGAACTCGAGGCGGCTAACAACAATATTAAAATACAATTATAATACAATATTAAAATTATCTACACAATCACACGGCAACCAATCTCTTCCAAGTGGGGAGGCGGAACACATCAGTTCCAGGCCCGCCGACAGAGCCAGGTCTTAGTAGCTCTGCGGAAGGCCAACAAGGTAGGGATGGTTCTAATCTCCACAGGTAGTTGGTTCCAAAGGGCCGGTGCTGCCACAGAAAAGGCCTTCACTCAGGGACCCGCCAGCCAATATTGTTTAGCTGGCGGGACCCGTAGCAGGCCGACTCTGTGGGATCTAACTGGGCGCTAAGAGGAATGAGGTGGCAGAAGGCGGTCTCGAAGGTACATATTGCAGGTACATAATGCAGGATCATATTGTGAATCATACTAATATTGTAACTGCCTTCATAATTCTATAACTGGGTTTTGTAACTACTTATTTTAGTAATAGTTATATAACTGTGTGTATACAGTGTGTGTGTGTAGGTATGCATGTTAAAAAACAGCAAACAAGAACAAGTGTTTAATTGAGGCCAGAACCAGTTAGAGACCACAACTAAGTATTGGATTAAGGACTTGCCAAAATTCAGAGCCAAAAGCTAAGTTGGAACAATTAAACATTAGTCATACGCATGGACAAAGTGTTGTATGTAGCAATATAGGTCCATGATATATTTAATAATAATGTTTGATATTTTGTTGTAAAACTTCAATTTATTTGGAGCTGTTATTATCTGAATGATATTAATGTTTTCACTTGATTACCAGGTTGCAAATGTAGATTTCCAGAGCTAATACATCAGATCTATTTGGGTTTCTGCTAAATCAAACAGGTGTTTGTGAATGTCACAAGTTGGTCTTTTTTCAGCCTGTTGTATAGAACTAACATCATACCCATTCTTTAGCAAATACTTCTAGTTATCAAATGCTTTCATGATAGGTATACAACTACATTTATTGTCTATGTCAGCTTCAATTTGATCAGAAATCATCATCTTTTAAGACACTTGAGGAATCAGGGTGATAGTTTTTCCTAACTCGCTTTGTATGCTTGATTTTGATTTGTGTTGGGTGAATCTGTTTATATATCGAGGTTTATGTCTTGTGGCTAATTGTGCTTCCCTCAATAAATATTAAACAAAGAGTGGTCCACCACAAAGTGCAAAGCAAGCAATAGCTGCTATAGGTTACTACACCATATCACATCATCATCTGGTAAACAATCTTCTGCATTTACCCCTGTCAAATATCACTAGAATGTTGCACTTAGTTAATAGGTACCGTAAAATCTATCCTTTTGGCAATGTCAACTACTTAGTTGTTATTTGTAACAGATTGTTTAAAGGGCCCCAAATAAATGTCAGATTTATTTCTGTTTTGTGCTTGTTGTAATACCTGTCCCAGGTACCTCAAGATGAATGGGGAGGTTACCCTGCTGGTGGTAAAGATGAGGAGATTCCCTGCAGAAGGATGAGAAGTGGAAGTTATATTAAAGCCATGGGAGATGAGGAAAGTGGAGATTCTGACAGTAGTCCCAAAACATCACCAAAGGTAGCAGTCCATCCGGAATCATTGTTAAAATCTATTGGACAAAGAGCCCTTGGTGACCACCAGAAGTAAGCCTCTCAAAGCTTTTTTCCTATTTTATTTTTGTGGGTTTCATTTCTTTCTACTATTTCTTCATCTTTTACTTCAGCTGATAATGTTCTAAAAGTAATATTGTTTGGATATACACTTTCTCAGTTTAAGCTGATGCTTTTTATTGCTGGTGGGAAAATAATTTCTTACTCTGTAACAACTGGCCATTGCATTTCTAAGGTAAAGGATGAATGTCTAGTCATTATTCAAAGTATAAAATGCCTGAATGATGGTCAGTTAGTGTGGAGTACTTTAAAAAATACAAAGAAATGAGAGCATAGTCACCTGACTATGTTAAAATACTATCCACTGTTCCTTGAATTGGCAAAAAAAGTGTGCCAGTCTTACTGCCAAACCCTATTCTGTGTCAGTAATGAGGTCAATGATCAGTACTGTCCATACTGTTTTAATGCAGAACGAGTTACAGAAAGTGAGTGATGGATTCCCTATCTTGTTCCTCTTTACCAATCATTCTTCTTAATATGAGATAAAGTGTGGGTGGGTGCTTACTGTTCAGTCACCTTTCAGTTGCCTAATTATAGGTTGCAACCATAGAGATTCTCCATGCTTGGGATCCATCAGCTGGGCATTTTCTGAAAACAGTTCTACTATTTCTCAGGTGTCCAAAAATAGATTGGCTGACAGGACATAAGACCGTAAGAGGGGCCAAGAGTGAAGTAATAGAGAGTGATCAGAAATGATCTAAGAGTCCCGAGAGACAGAATTGTTCACATTAAGAGTCTATGTGCACCAATGTATCTAACCATAGATATGGGGTCACAAGGAATGTTTTGTTGCTTTGAAACCCAATGTCACCATTCAGCTTCTTGCTTATACAGTATCACAGAGAATAGTCCTTTGACAAGGAGAGTTTTAATCCTCTTCGAGGCCCTGACTGAACATCCCATCTTCATCTTGGAATACAGTCAGAATATTTATTCTGTAAGACATTTGAAAGTTAGATGAAGCAGCAAGCCAAATTAAGTTGGTCAACTGGTTGCTGAGGATTCAAATGAAGGAAATCCTCTTTTTGCTATGAGGGTTTACTTGACTAGAAGAAGGGAAAATACACAATCTTAACACACTTCTTAAGCCTTCACCATCGTTTTTCCACTTCAGTTGAAAGGTACACATGGTATTGTCAGTGTTCCGAGTAATTCACCCATTTCAAACAGAACTCTGAGTCAAGTTGGTTCCTCAAAGGACAGCTTTATTTGGAGATATCATCTTGGCACAAACTGGTGGAAAGCCAACTCTGAGTGTTCCCACGCTTTCCACCACATTAAAAGTAAATCTTTCCTGTTTTCTCAAAACAATAAATCACATAGTCTAATCTGGATACTGGCTGGGTGCTTGGTTAGGTCTCTCCTCTTCCTCTAGCCATCCAGCCATTGGAATGTCTCTGACTTATCAGAGATCTATTTTGTTTTGGCTACAAATCCCGCTCTGTCCCTACCCCATTTCAGCTCCAGGCTGTGTCAACCTGAAGCCATGTGAAGAGGAACCCCAATAGGAAAAACAAACCCCACAGAAAAGAAAACGGCCGCAGCCAGGTCAGCTTCAGGCTTGACAGGTATATTAATACGAGGCTAAATGGAGAGATGGCTGCCCAGTTACATTTTCCCCCCTCAGAGTTAATTGCATCTCTTAAATGGAAGGCAAATGTGGTCTGTCCTGTGTAGTGTGCAGACTGATACGACTTTGTATCTTTTAAGAAGTAAGAATCAAAAACTTTATTTACAAGTCCAGTCCTTCCACAAAAAAGCTTGCCAGATACTTTAGAGGCACTTCTTTTAGTTTGGAAAGGTCCTTCCATTTCTTAGCTGCTCATTGGGGAATACCATCAAAAGCCTTCTGATCTCTGCCTTTTATTGTCCAGGAAGTCCCTGCATTTCTGTAACATTCATGACATTTAAAACCCATAGATTTTACTGAAGAGATAAAGTTATTCATTGTTCAAGGACCTTTTGTAAGAAGCTAGGATGAATGGAAAGGTATTCATACCTTTCAGTTTCAGAAGCAGTTTCAGACGCAGTTTTTTTTTTTTGAAGACTGCAATTTTAAACAAACAAATATTAGTCAAATTAGGCAATGCTATTAATCCACTAATGAGGGAAAACCTGTCTCTTTGGAGAAGATAAATTGTGCAACTCCTTTAAATGGATTGAACATCCAAGACAGGGTCGTCAACAAGAGAAATAATTACCAATTGTGAATCAATTTACCACAAATAAGTCAGATATTCATGTAACAATAGCCGCAAAGAAGCCCAGTTAACTGCAGGGAAGAAGTGCATTACAGGTTTGCAGTTTTAAGTTTTTCAAAAGTCAAAATATTAATAGGAAAAAGGAAAAGTGTCTGAATTGAAGTAATATCCCATGTGTGGCATTTTGGGAATTACATTACCTAGCACGGCAAGTAAGTTATCATAGTCTAAGAAATCAGATTACTGCTGCTACGCTAAAATATTACATTGTCTCAAAAGGGCCAGGCTTTGCTACATTGCTTCTCAACCTGTATTCTTGAATCAAGTTTTTACTGTCTGACGATGTCTTTTACATGTGTGTGTAGAACTCCATCGAAATGTAGGACAAGCTGTAAATCTTCTATGATTGTGAGCTGAGGGCAGACAAGTGGTTTAGGAGCTATGTCTGTTACCTGCAGTTCTCAAATTGAGCCTTTTAAATCCCTTATTTTCTTTTTTAATGAAAAATAGCTTTAGGGAGTTGACCAGGTTATTTGGTGAAGGAGCATTAAATGCAGGAGAAAAAATGAAGGGAAATGAGGCCCTCAACCAGGTGTTTTCAGGAGGTGGTAATTATCAGCCACTCTTTATAAATAACATTGCATTTTTCGATGGCGAAGAAATCTGAATCCAATTATCAAGCATCACCTCCCCACCTGTTGCCTGCACCATCTCTAAGGCAGCTGGCTGAGGAAAACATGAATAGTCCATTTCTATGCCTCCCTCACCTCACGATCATCTGCTCATTTGCCACCAGCCACATTCCTCTAGAATGGAAGTTAACGAAGTCTTCCATGGCCTTGATCCTGCGCCAGTCTTCTTTCCGAGCATTTCAGCTCCTCGTCTTCACAAGTACCTTCACAAAGCCTTTCCAATGCCTCAAATACTTGTATTGGCCAAAACAAGTGTGGCAAAAAGCATAAGAAGTGCATGAATTGACATTGGTCCCTTCAGGGAAGAGAGTTATGGAGAAGCCCTGTTCCTGACCAGAAAGGAACATGCCTCATGTAGGCACCCCTTTATGAACTAAGTTGTGGCAAAAGCTTACCATATTTTTCTGTTCCAAATTATTCTTTTTTTCCAAATGCCTTGGGAAATAAAATTGGTATAGAAATAGAATGTATTAAATGATACATCCTTCCCTATAAAACGAAAGGCAAATGCACTTAATTTTTCAAAATTATTAGTTGTACATTTTACCTTGAATTTTTTATTAATCATTTGATCTCTAAAGAGACATTGGTAAAATGAAAAAAGTTGCAATTGTTTGAAAAATAGAAATGCCAATAAAGTAAATACAGAGCAAATTTAAATGTACTTTTAATTGAGTCTCAATGTACAGTATTCAATTGTTTGCATGCCTCCCTGTTGAAGTTTCACTGATTTTTAAGGAAAATAATCTATAACTGTGTTCATCTAATAGTTCATTTTATTGGATTCAAAATCTGACTGACCATATTAGCCCAAAATCAGAGGGGCACAATTTGCCAAAGTTTGCAATATTTATAAATTACTTGCAAAGAAAAGGAAATTATAAAGAAAATGATGCACAAAGTGTATAAATATCTCCAAGTAAAAAGTGATATTATCCATCTTTTAAGGTAGCTTCTTTGTATATATGAATCCATATATAATTGGTCCAGAATATATTTGGGTCCTTTCAAGTTCACTTTATTGTATGTGAAGCGTTTTTTTCTACATTTGCCTGGAGCTTTATTTCTTTTTCTGATACTTTTAATGGGCACTTAGTGATCAGCCAGTGTTAGAAATTGTGCATAGACAAGATGCTGAACGTTGATGTATGACAAAATCATACTAACAGTTTCTTGTGAGCTAGTGAGCCTACTGTTTAATATAGGTCATTGGGGTTTGAACTTTCACTTATGCTTGGCATGTACTGTATAGCTTTAGTTTTGACATGCTCCAAGAAATTCTGAAATTACAGGTAGCTAGCAGTCCCCAGTTCTTCCAGTGAAAATGCTTTGACTTCCCTATTAAACTTAGGAGGCTTTAAGGGGCTTTAAGGGGCTCCAGGTTGCAAAACTTCAGATGGTCACAAGAAGGCATGGAATAACTAGGATTTTGTGTAACTCTTTGCTGCCAGATGTCGTTAACCCAGATATTTACAATTCAGGTCTAGGTGGCCTAGTAAAATAGCAACTTGAGCAAGCATCTTCATAGCTTAGATGCTAATGGGTCAGTATTCTTCATACAGCTGCCCTGAATGATAGCTTGTAAAATGGAGAGTGTAGTAACTTTCATTCTAATGGGAAACATCTTGCTTGAAACACTTGAGTTGAATCTGCTTTGCAGCATTCTAGTTGCAATTCATAATAGCTGTTAGGATGACTCATAATTCTTAGTAGTGTATTTGGCTTTCAAATTTTAAAGACCAGCTGCCTCTCTGAGACTGGTCAAGTTTGTTATCTTGAGATTATATTATTGATTTTTCCATCTACAAAGGAAAAGGCTATGCAGAGACGTAAGTCACTGTTTTGCCATTGTGGATTTCCCTTCCAAACTATTTCTTGTTGTGTTCTTACATTTCACTAGAAAAGGCCAGACCTAATAATAAATGAAGAAGGAACCAAACATTAATGGCATCTGCTGGATTGTATAGTTCTTTCTTTCTAAATGACATTCTCTTCCATCTTCCTAAGATCTGTACGTATGCATGCATACGCCATAGAGAAAAAGGAACAATTCCTAAGGTTTTCCAGAGAGACGTGAAGAATCAGGCGATGCTAAAGACTGCGTGGAATTAGGTCCCCATTCTAGGTTTAATGATATCAGTCTGGCAATCGGAGCATACTTCAGTTGCAGAGACACTGCCAAATGATACTGTGGATAATATCTTGTGGTTTTACAGGCCTTAAGTTAGACAGAGACTACAACAGAACTTGGTTACTAAAGGCTAAAATGGACCCAACGGTGATAGGAGCCACTCGAGGCTATGACTCCTAAGCTGGGTGAGTGGCTCCAACAGCTCCCAAGGACAACGTTGGAGCTGTCTGTCCAGAAGAGTGGAGTGCTAGGAACAGCTAAGATATTGCACAAAACCTCCCAGGCCGCTGGTAGAGGACCCGAGATTGAGGGAGACATATAACACTCATAGGGGTGAGAAGGGATTTTGTTTGGGGAGGGTTGTTTTTTTAATCTTAGTTCCTATATAGCAGGAAATTCATATATACTGTAGTTCATTAAGTACAGAACACCTGAAGAGTTAAATATCACTTTCCTCTCAGCTCCTTACATTTCCTTTACTTTGGCCAGTTTGAAAATCTAAGCTTCTTGCCTTGTTAATAATTTTTTCTAACAGACGTTTTCACTGTCTGGAATCCAAGAAGAGAGCTGGAAAATATAGAAATAAGAAAACAAAACAGAGTAAAACCATTATTTTAACCCAAGTTATTCCTCTCAAGAAAAGATAACTTTAATATTTAGTGTTTAATTTTTTTTTTACTTGCCTCAAGAGTGGGTATGTAATTTCTACATACTAATTGGCTCCCTTCTTTTATCATATAATTCCCAGGTATTTAAATGAAGATTATTTGAGCTGTATTTTTGAGAAAGCCAGAATTTTAAGCTTTGGATTGAATGGCATAGCTGTGCAGAAAAGAGATGCCTTATTTTTCTTATATTCAAACCCAAAGTAGCTTTGAATGAAAGTATTAAATCATTCTAATATAGCTTACATGAATTAGAAAATGCTTAAAGTGAACAACTTTTCTTTGTGATGTACATTTTACCACCTATCCCTTGCTTTGTGGGTGGAAACAGATCACCTCTACCACACAACAGTTGTAAAATAGATATGGCAAGGGAAATAGCATGATTTTCTGTCTTTTTTAAGAACAGTTCTTTCTGAATTCGTGTACATCCAGGACCAGGTGTGACCTGGGTATTTTTACATCATATTTTGTAAGGTACACGTGAAAGCTCCATCAAAGCACAGTCTTCCTGGGACTGTGGACCTCCTTTCTAGACTATCAAATGCTTTATGAATGTTTAAAATCAAAAGGGAGGGCAGATTTGCAAAAGTTCACTTAATAGAGTCTGCTGTGTGCTTTACCAGTGTGAAGATCTATTCAGATCTATTCAGTAACAACAGAATTATTAAATAGAATTAACCATACAAGACAGAATGTTGATATCCTGATTCTATAATTCTGTAGCTTAGTAGGAGAATGGGAACTCAATACTTTCATGGGTTTAAGAAATATTACTAATTGAAATAATTGCTAAAGTTCTCATTGGGAAAGATCACTTTCCCAATGAGAACTTATTAAAAAGAACAAGAAAAGGAGCTAAAATATATTTCAAACACTTAAGTGCTTATAAGTGTGTCCATCAAGCTAGGTGATTTTTCCATCATTAATGTGCTTCTAAAGTTACATGTGTTCAATTATAAGAAAGGCATTTGAATTCCAGTGAGAAATTTAAGTGCTTTTTAATTTTATTTTGTTGACAAAATTGCTAACGTTTACATAATCGGGTGCATTTCAGATATATAAATCAGGAGGCTGTACCTTTCTTAGTCTAAATTTGAACTCTAGAGATATTAAAGAAACTTGTATGTAACTTATTTCCAGAGCTTGAAATTCAGCCTGCCTATAAAATGCTTCAGCATATATTAGTTTTACTGCCATTATGTTTATGAAGAGAAGGTGGATATTTTAAAAAATTGCCCCTTGTTTCTCCTAGCTTGATTAATATTTATAGCCTCAAAAGCCCTCTTAGGGCAGCCTTACCTTGTATACCTCGATGTAGTACGCAGTGTGTCTTACACTGTTCTGTCCTACGCCAGAAACAGACAATTCTAAGCCAATTTGAAAGACAAACCACCTTTTTAATCCACAAACATACGAAAAGACTTTCTCTTTGAGGTTTAGTCCTGAGAGCTTGCCAAATACTCTGTGCAGGCTGCCAAGGTCAGAGATGACGTTTACTCACTTAAACGTAGAATCTGTAACAAACAATTAGTCAGTCCAAAACTGATGGAGAGACAAAAACCGAAGAATTAATCCACAAGACTTGAACATGATTCGAAGCACACAAACAGGATACTTAATCAGATTATAATAAGTTGTTCTCTGCTAAAGGTCCCTCCCCATTTTTACCCTTTTATGTCTTATGGAGAGTGGCCATTCACCAATCACCTGTGGCCCCTTTTCTTCCACTGCTGTTGCCTGCTAATCAATCTGCACTCACATGCACTAATCATGGGCTCTAATTGCTCTGCTCCACTGCTATCTGATGCAGACGACCATTGATAGCTTGTAGATGGCTTGGCCTTTGGTACAGTTTCCTCTGTCAGCTTTCCCCTCCGTCCAAGTCTTGCTCCAGTTCTACTTCGGAGTCGGATTTAGCTGCCAGCTCCGTGGCATGCTGGCAAGCCACAACATACACCAAGGCAGGACTATGAACTAGGTTTTCATATTAAAACACCTGAATATCTCTTTTTACTCTCTCAACAGTCTCTGTCTATTAAGTAAAAAAACTATTCATCTGCCACACAAATAATACGGTTAGTTGATCTCCTGTATTAACCATCTTATTCCTAAAAAAAAAAAAACAGAAGCAAACAAACACAATGTTAATCTTACCGTAAGACCTATATCTGTTTTTTTAAAAAAAACAGATATATTCACTCACTCTGGGGATACATTGTTTCCAAATATAAATCAAATTATTTTTTTAAAAAAAAGATTTATTTGTTTTACATATTATAAAAAACATCATCAAAACATTGAGCATCGTGTTGCATGAGACCTTACATCAGTTTTTCTTAATGATCACTAACAATTTATCCCTTTAA
>JANHGC010005128.1:277979-288448 GCA_027560395.1 Boaedon fuliginosus | reverse complement strand
CACCGCCACATCTCTCTTTTATAGATAATGATAATCTGTAATATCAACATTCTAAAACCTCTAGGCTGGAAAGAATAATATAAAGAAGCAAGTTGATAAACAACTAGTCAAAGCCACTGAAAAAATTCCTCCTTCAGAAATATTTCTATTTTGTGTTACTGTAGCTATTTTGTAAAATAACATCTGCACTTCCAAAGTTCCTAGTCAAAAACCAAACACATTTTCTAGTCTGTCCATACTGTTTGGAATGACAGCTTAACAAATCATCTGTAATTTGTCATCCTCTACACTGATAAAATTACAGCATTCAGCAATACCTTTCAGACTATACACATTGTAAGTACTTTGAAAAAAAGTTTAAGATTCAATAATTACACAAGGATCTCTGGGTGGTCTAAAATACAATAAATAAGAAATAATATCTAGCTTTCAGCTTACAAAAAGTCTCAGGTAAGAGACAGGAAAATTACCATCTTAAAAATTTGTCCCACAGACATAGTAAGCATGCACATCTATCCTGAGATGGCTTCACATATCATTGTCAACCAGTTTTGGCCTAGCTTGTGTGAATTAAGCAAACTGTGGTTAGTTCAAATAAGATGTTAAGTAAACCATAGCTCTGTGGGATGTGTGAACTCAGTTTCTTAATATTGGGATAACTGTTCACTGAATAATCTCCAAGACATCTCTTAGGCATCTTGTTAACAAGATCATGGAGCATTTCTTGGATCCAACTGACATGAAATAAACTGGAAACCACTCATCATTCAGCAATCATCTCATTCAGCATTTTAATATCAGTTTGAAATTAACCCTCTTGGTAACTATTTCTTTGGAGCAACATATTGCCTTTCTATACAGAAGAGTAAAAAATAACCACAAACAGCAGTGAAAAGGTTATCTAAAAGTAGCTTTGATCTAAGAGTTCCCCTTGACTGGGGAAGAGAGGCGGGGTATAAATCAAATAAATAAATAAGATAGTTTCATGGGAACTCAGAATGATGAGGAAGGTTTTTGTGCATGTGTGCAGATACACAGACATATGGTCTAAATTTGACTGGGAAATATATGATACAAAAGTATTATGGTCAAACTGAGCAAATTAGATTACAGTAAGCCATTTCTCTTTTGTTAAATCCATCTCCCATTAGTCCCCCCCCAAAAAACGGTGTATCAATCATTGTGGTTAATAGCTTGGTATATGGATTTCCCTAAGATTTTCTTAAACCTAGGATTGTGTTTGTGTTGCTTTGATATAAGCTTTCCTTTGAAAGAACAAGTTTATGAATGCAAATACTTGATGATCCAATCAGATTTTTATTTGAAACAAGGCAGATAGTATTTATTCATATATCAAGTCAGAACAGTAGTCTATATCAGTGCTACCACAGCAACAGATCTCTAAAAGTTCAAATTGGATTTTTCTTCCCTAGTTTTCTAAAGTTGCAGAGTAAATACTCTAGCAATGAGCTACAATCTTTTCCTATTGTTTCTATTAAGTTTCAGTGCATACACTATATCTTTTAAATAAAAGTTGCCAGAAAAAATTACCCTAAGGCAACAGCAATAATATGAACAATGAAATGCTTTCTTTGAGCTACATTTGGATCTACCGTATATCCTTAGCCTATTCAATTCCAACTGAGTACCAAAATAGATAACTGTTTATTTGAGAGCTTAATAATGGAAGGTATATCAAGGCAAAATGGAAATCCCATTTTTGCTTCTACCTTATCAGGAGACAGTATTACCATATGTGCTATTCATCCTATATACAAGGGGCAAAGGTGTTTTGTTGCAAGGAAACAACCCACTATTTGCCCTTTTGAACTATGGAACACCCACTCTTCAAAAAACTAAACTAATGTTTATAAATTCACAAAAAACTACCCTACAGCAGTAGAGAATTAAATTTGCATTTACTATGAGCTAAAAATAAAATTTGGAAAATTAAAAAAAAAAAGCAGTTCAGTATTCAGTGACTGAGGAATCTAGGCATCTCTTCAAATGAGATCAGTAGCAGGAATTACAGTTCCTGTTGAAACAAATTAACTTCAATACAGGCAAATGACTTGGCCACAGTGTAAATGGCAATCCCTTGCCTTTATTAACACCCTAACAAAGAGTTTGCAGACCAGGATAACCTGCATTTTATATTGGTAAAACAGCTTAAAAATACATTCTTTATGAACTAAGGATAAGCAGAGTTTTTCCGTCTGTCTGTATGAGCCACTTTGGGACAAAACTCCTTGTAGCAATTATTCACATTAAGATCAACTCAATGGTGAAATACACTTTTTGCCTCTCCTTGTACAGTAGACCAAATACTCTATGAGCTGAACCCTCTCATTTTCAAGAAATGAAAAGATGGGAACAGACAAATATGATGCCAGCCAACTAAAGATAAGATAGTAGCCGGAAGGAAGATTAATCTGGAGATGTATTTTAATCCCCAGCTCTGCCTTTAATGGCTCATAAGAATTCATAAAACTTTCCTTAAGAGAGTTTTTAAAAAAGACACAGAACCATTTTTCTAGCCATTCAGGTGCCCAAACTATCTCCTGCCCATGCTTAAACCCACTTGCCTCTTCAGCAGGGCATTTGGCCTCACCTTTATTAGCTAATTAGTTCAATCATATTGTGTGCTTTTCATCAGCCAAATAGCTTACGATCACTGGTACATTTAAAATTAAAGCCTTTATTAACCTTTTTATATATAGAGGAAACAAGAAGCCAGGTGGGTTGCCAGATTCATTTAACATCATAAGGAAGAATGGTGTAGAGCTTGAACTTATGTGATCTGAGGCCTAGTTCATGCTCTACCACATTTAACGCCTCAGACAGAAAATGTGATCTCGTTTTATACTTCCATTGAATACACACACATGTATATGTGTGTGTATATATATAATGCACATAGATACATATATGTGTGTTTGTGTATATATAGAGGCTGAGGAAAATATGCTGTTGTGCAAAGGATGCCTCTCATACAAACATACACTACCGACAGAGTGATCACTACACACCTATGATTCTGGTATCTTTCTGTATCTGCCCACTGTTCTATATAGTCTTTTATTTGCTACCCTCCTAATTTCACATTGTCCACAAATTTGATAATTATATTTTCTAATTATATTTTCTAATCCTCCATCCAAGTAATTTTTAAAAATGTTGATGAAGATCTAATAAGGAACCCCATGGTATGCCATTTGACAGTTTTTTCCAGCTTGATGCAGAGCCATTGACATGCACTCATTGGCTGCAAGTTTTAACCAGGTTTGTATCCATCTAATAGCAATAGTGTCCAGCCTATATTTAAACATCTTATTTTCTTTTCTAGAATCCCCACCCTTCTAAAGGCTTTGAAGTCAAGGTACACTGGGTCCATAACATTCCTAAACCAAGCACTATCAAAAAGGGCCAGGTTATTTTGGCATGACTTATTCTTGCTAAACCTATGTTGACTCCTGTCAAAACAAAGCATTTTCCCCTAAATACAAACTGACTGCTTAATAATCTGTTTGAGTTTTGCCTCAGCATCAAACTGATCGGCCTGTAATGATTTTGTTTCTCTTTCTTAAAGACAGAAACAAGATTTGCCCTTCTCTAATAGAGAGCAATTCTTGGCCCTCTCTTATATGACAACCTTTCAGAAACATGAAAGGTCCTATTATATTCCTCTCTTCATTCACTCTTCTCAAGTCTAAACACATCCACTGTCTCCAGTCTCTCTTGGTTTTTAGTCTTCTGATCTTCCTAGTTGCCCTTCCTTGAACCTGATCCGGTGTTTCTGATCTTTCGTAAAATATTGTGCATTTTAACAGGACAGTTCCTGTCCAATGCAGAATATAGTAGAAACATTATTTCCTGTGATTTGGAAACTATACTGTTCATTAGCCATTCATTTCCCTTACCGGGGAAATGAGGCGGGGTATAAATTCAGATAAATAAATAAATAAATAAATAAATAAATAAATAAATAAGCAAGCCAAAACATGTTTTTTTTGTACCGATCTCACTGTGCTTGAGACACCACATTTTTGGTTTGTGGTGCACTTACCATTCTAAAATCTTTTTCACAATATGTCTTGGTATATCGTCATTAAGCCAGATATCCCTCATCTGTAACTGTTCATTTTAAATAAATGAACTTAAATAAATTTGTGTTGTCTAGTAAATTTCATTCTGTTATTTTTAATCCACTTTTCTAATGTAGCAAGATTATTATTATTATTATTATTATTATTATTATTATTATTATTATTATTACTATTACTATTACTATTATTATTATTAATTTGATTTATATCCCGCCTCTTTCACCCAAAAGGGTGATTTTGAAATTTGTCTTCTACAAGATTAGCCTTCCAATTATTTGGTGTCATCTGTGAATTTAATATAAAAGGAGAAGAAGAATCTTGAAGGAGAAGTACTGTAACTTGTGAAGTAACTGACAGTCATCTCAGCACAAAGTTCAATATATGCTAACACTGGGTTACTGACCATTTACAACAGAATCTTGCAGTACTTAAATGAGGCTGTAACTCGAAAAGAGAAAGACTGTGCTGCGTACAAGGGGAAACACAGAAGAAAATGGCCTTTTCAAGGCCCCTTCAGTGACAAGAATAAAAAAATTCTACTCCCATAGAATTTATCATACACCCATTACAATGTTAATTGGCAAGACCCAGGAATCGATTAATTCACAAAAAATAATAATTAAAAATTAAGATAAATCATTAGGATGTTTCAAGCAAAGGCCAAATTCTATTAATTGACTTATTTCTTTGTACGAGATATACAGTATTAAATACTTTCTAAAATTAAAAGCTAATCCTAAAATAATAATAATTACCACTTTTTTCCCTTTTTTAAAAAATGCTTGTGTCGTTGAAAATCTGGTTGCCCTTGAGTGTCTTTGGTGAAGCACAGGAGGCCTGTCATCAGCAGGACTGGGCTGAAGACAGATAAAAAAGTATCGACCAGTCGGACACACAGCTTCTGCTTTATTGATCAGGCGGGAATTTAACTTGCTGTGCATATCCACAGTGTCAGCAAGGGCCACAGGCGAAATTAAAAGTACTTGGCTTGGAGATGTTGCCATGATATCAAGGGAGGGTGAGGGAGGAGGAATGGAAGGAGAGCGAAGAAAAGGAAAGATGAGCATTTTTTTAAAAGCAGATGAGAAAAAAAATAAAAGAGAAATTGATGAGAAAAACATTACTGGATGAAGGGAGATGGGGGCCCACCAGGGTTTAATTCTCACTGAGTGTAATGCTAGCTAGTCACTGTCTCTTGATGCCTGGTTAGTTGTCAAGTTGCTTTTAAGATGAGATACAATGATATACTTACCATGTATTTTAATGAGCTTTGTAGAAAAATGTCTAAATATCTCTAATCTAACTCTTGCAAAACTCGGTAAAACCTGACTGCTACTTACTTGCTTTGGATGCCTCTGAGAGCGACCTGGTTAGTTTATAGTTTATTGGATATAAATCTAGGAGATCAAGGCATGTGACAATAGAAGTCATATGTATTTTATGCACTTCACTTATCCTTTCAGAGGATTGATGGTATAGTCTGGATAACTTTTGGGAGTTGGCTGTGAAGCATTTTGAAATGTACAGTTGTCAGTAGGAACAGTTAATTATTGAATAATTCAGATAATTCTGTTATACTGCTTATAAGCTGCTTGTTAGGTAAATCTTAATGATCAACATAGTTAAGGATGGCAAAACACTGCATTTTTTCAAATTGGATGGGTCTTATCCAGTTATGAGCCTGGTAGAATATAATGTGCCTGATTTTCTTCTATCTGTTATGTTCTGGCAGTAGTAATGAAACAGGCCACTGGCCATATAATGCAAAAAAAAGAAGGCAGTGGAATATTACATACTGGATATGGATCAACAATTGAATCTTCTAAGCAAAATATGGAGAAATAACGAACGTAACTCTACAATTACACATTAAAACACATTCCTAAGAGAGAGAGAAATATTTTGAATAAGTAGACACTTTCCCTTTCAAGAGGGAAATAATTAAAATTCTATTTTCTTTTAAAACATATTTTATGTAACTTGTACAGCATATGGATGCATTGTATTTACTGACTGAATGATTTATTGCAACTATAGCTGCCTCTTTGCCAAGGAAATTTACAATATAATGCAATAACAAATAAAAGTGAGAGATGACAAAACAGCAGATGAGCAGATTCATTGGTAATCCTTCAAAAATGATGGCATGAAGATCTGGTTTAGCTTTCATTTTTTCTGTCTATTCTTGGGTTGGCAAATGGTATGTAGGGAGGCAGCAGAGTGAAGAGGATGTTATCTTTCCCAACTCAAAAGTTTATTGGACAACAATATGGTGGCCTAGATTTTTTTAGATTGCTCTATCTTCATGAATACAAACTATGAAATATGATATTTTATTCTTAGTAGAACCCATCACAGATCCTGACCATTTTACCAATCAATGCCAGGTGCTCTATCTGCAAAGATACAAATGTAATATACAAATGTTTATATTCTGCACATTAGAAACCTGAAAGGCTATTTCCAATTAATGGTTTAGTTTAGGAGAGCCAATATCTGTGGCACAATGGTTGTTAGGAGAGAAGGAAGAAGATGACTTTAGGGATATTTCAAAACTAGGATCCTATTAATGTTTTTTTTTTCCAATCAAGATACTGAGTTTTTGGAGAGGGCATTTCTATTCCCAAATCACTTTGCCCTAGATCAGTAATTGCTTTATTCCCAAATCCTATCCCAGGCTTCTACGAGGCACAAGCTGCAACTTGGCATTCTATGGCTTTGAGTAGAAGGGTGGGGAGAGAAAAGGCTGCATGCAAATTTCATTTCTGAGCCACTGGTGCTGTTTCAAGTGCCAGGAGCCTCGGAGCCCCTTCTCAGCATTACATATGTAACAGCCTCATTGAACTTGACATGTCAAATTCAGGCCATTTGTGCAAAATCTCCCTTTAATAATACCGTTTCATTTCACTCAAATGAGACTTGAATGCATGTAAAATGGAAAAGGATATTTAAGCGCTAACATTAGGCAGATGTCTTGCCAGAGGCCGATTGAATATATGAGATTTTGAAGTGGTTAACACGATTTCGCTGCTCCCTCTTAGAATATGTCACCTGCTGGGCGATTTCACCCCCACCTTTTTCCTTTTTAAGTGAAGGATATAAATTGAAAGAAAACAAAACTACAAACTTCAGCTTGGAGGGGATTAACTCCATCTATGCTGGCATGTTCTTAAAAAAAAATAAACAAGCTTCCATCTTTTATATACAAGGCTGTTTAGGAATCTGTATAAAAGTAGCAGCAGAATCTGGAGGCAAGGTAGGTGATAGGAAATGTTATTAAGGGTGAGATGAACTCTTTCAAAATGATATAATTCAACCTTCTCTACTGGCAAGATTTCTGCAGATTAAACCATTGCTAGTAAAAGCCTAAGGAAAAGAAAGACAGAGTAATAGGTAATGCTATTACAATGCTTAATTAATGAATTCAGGCTTCAATAGGCAATAGCACTCTTCTGTTCTATTTCTACACAATTTACTAGCTGCCTCCGCCACCAAAGCAACTCTAAGCAGTATGCAAAAGTATAAAGATTAAAAATGAAAATACAGTAATATAAAAAGGAAATGTCTGAATATATGATGGAACAACAATATTGAATAAAAAAATAGCCACCGAGCAGCCACTTGCCTTCCTGGCACTGAGTCAATTGGATCTTGTCTCTCATCTAACAAAATAATGTATTACAAAACTATTCCTGTACTTGTCTTGAACATTGCACTAAGCATCATAACATGGATCACTGTTAATTTAGTAGGGAAGTAAAAAAAAACCTACCAAACATCAAAGGAGTTGATACCACAAACCAACATTAGCTGCAGCTGAATTTATTTTTCCCAAATGAAGGAGACATTGCTATTTAAGTATAGAAATCAATTTTCCTGGGATAGAATCCAAATAATGACTGATTTGAAAACCAAAGTGATTTGACTGAAAAAGAACAAACCCAGTTACAATCAGAACCTCTTTAGGATGCAATCATATTTTAAATGCCAAGGCATGATCTGAAGAGATAACAGTACTTATTGCCACTAAATAGACATGGGCCCAGTCAGTACCTAGGAAACACCCAGAACCCTTGAGACCTCAATGAGGGAGGAAGATGCACAATATAAATAAAATAAGCAAATAAATATAATGTATATTTTATAAATATAATGTATAAAAAAGTATAATGTAAACTGAAGCAAAATTGAAATCTCTGTAGTTTTGAAAAATTTTTTAAGAGACAGATAAAACACTGAATGCCAGCAACAAGGATGCATGGCTGTAACAAACTCCAATGCTTTATTGATGTAAATAAAGGTTGTATGCTCAGGATGATTACCTTTAAATCTCTTTCTCTATGTAAATGAACTTTCAAAAGCAATAAACTGTGGTGCAGCTAATCGTTTTATGAACTTCAAGTTAAATGCTTGTGACCACATCCAAATCCCTCAAAAGTGCTATGATCATTCTGGTGCCCATTGATGCTGAATGCACAATATAGGCTGGGACATTCTCTGATAGGATATGTCTCCTCCTTTCCTTCCTCCCACATATTATTCCCAACAAAGCAAGAACCTCCCTGTTCCATATTACTAAATAGTAGCTGCTGGCCATTTTGGTTATAACTAGATATAGCTGCGATGGACTGGGAGTAGGGTGACCTGGGTTCAAGTCCATTCTTAGCCACCAAAGCTCCCTGAGTAACTGAGTCAGTCATTCTCTAATTCAGCCCAATCTACTTCACAGGATTGTTGCTGTGGGGAAAATGACAAAAGGAGGAGCAATATATGTCACTTTTACCTCTAAATAATTAATCCACTAAATAATTAAATGCATTTGTTTTATTTGCTTATTGGAGCACTATTCTTTTTTCTTTTTTTCAATATGGGTTGCTTATATTCTTTTTTGTGTACCAGGCTGGAAGGACAGTGCCACCATCTTGATTATGAAAAACAACATTTTTTTCTTTTGCCAGCAGGATACATGTTACCCCTGGAAGGTTCAGAAATGAGAACATGTTCATTTGTCAATGCAGGAGCCCCATTCCCAGTAACCCCAAAGAAGCCTGATATTTAAAGTGGTTTGTTCCTATTGCCAGGTTAAGGCAGGGTCTGCCAGAAGGCCAGTGATTAGCCCCTGGGGCCTGATTGATACAGGAGGCCAAAGGCTATCTATTGCAGCAGAGTAGGAGTCATTACTTAATAATTAATAAAGGCTCTGCTATTGCTCTTCCACATGCATACAGCCAGAATAGTCCAGGGCTGGGAGTAAGCTGTCTCCCGCTTTTAACTGCCGTGGTTATTTAAAGGAATAATGCCATTCTTTTTCATTTGTCAGCTGGCTCAGAATGGCTCTTGTCAGCCTTTATGATTTAGCATTTCCTTTCCTTTCCCATTAAATACTATTCCCCACCACCCAAGGTATCCAGCTAAGGGCTGCTCTCAGCTCTCCTATAAGGTTTGCCTTGCTGTTTCCATAAGCTCTCTGAGGGCTAATTGCTTCTGTTCATTTACACCCATTCATTAATTTGCTGTGGCCCTTTATTAAGTCAGATAGACCCCAAAACACACTATACATTATATACATAAGGAAACAGTGTTGCATGACTTGGCCTTTCTCTCCCCCCTACCCCAATGTAAAAAATAGCAAGGGGGGGAAATGGCAACAGATGTGGAGCCAATGTAAATTTGCTTTTATGCCTTTATCCATTAAGACGTCTTGTTACTATGGGGTCCTTGGTTCTCTCTGAACTTGAGAATTTTTTTGCAGACGTTTCACTCCAAACTAGGTAACATCATCAATGCTGCAAGAAACCCCACCAAGCTCAGAGAATATCCAGGATCCTGCTGTTAAACCTTGAGCTACAAATGTTCTCTTCAACTGACACCTTGTTTACCTTGAGAACAGACCTTGGACCAAGTTAAACTCCTTTTCCAAACTTCCCCCAGTGATTATCTTTTGGGGTATTGGCGCTTTTAAAACCTCATGGCTCCAGGCTTCCTGCCATTCCCCAAAACCTGATGACATTGCTTACTGCTCCCACCTCCCTGATTTCTTTCTTCACCTTTTAATCATGATGGAATTCATTAATAAATGAAATAAACACCCTCTCTCTCCCAGGCTGCAGTTTTATTAAGACAAGGATAGGAATCTGTTGCAGTGATTTCCCAAATAACTGCTAGCAGTTAAAGTGCAATTAATTTTTTAAAACAGGACTTTTGATGTGCTAGTGAAAGTAGAAGGCAACTAAAAGCCTGTTTCAGAGCAAAGAATGGGGGGGGGCTCTAACTTTGTATCCAAATGCTTACCGTATATACTCGAGTATAAACCGAGTTTTTCAGCCCCCAAAATAAGCTGAAAAAGTCACCCTCGGTTTATAC
>JANHGC010005128.1:244271-263624 GCA_027560395.1 Boaedon fuliginosus | reverse complement strand
GGAGAGAGAGAGGGGGGAGAGAGAGGGGGTGTCTTTGAATACTGTTTCTTCCTCAGTTATTCAGCAGTGAGAGGTAGCATCTACATATCTTCAAGCAAAACAGAAAGAATGAGCAGACCTTTCTGCCTAATATTTTCTCAGTTGTAAAAAAATTCCAAACAAATGTTCATAGAACTGCATAACCAATATGGGATATTTCATGAAAACTACAAAGGAAGGGAAGAGGTTATAGATCTGAATTTGTGCAAATATTATGAACAGAATGTGATGCTTCAAGAAAAAAAGTCAGCCAGCCTCCATTATATGATTCCCATCATGTTTCTATTCTTCTATTAGTAGCAATGCATTACAGACTTTTGTGATAGGTATCTTTGTATTTGCAATATTTAAGTATTCAAGCAGATTTTGTGCAATGTTTATGAAAAGAAGAATGGTATGAGAAAGAAGTGCCTTGAATTTTAGTTCTGCTATTGCATTTGCAGGACATGTGGAAGCCAACTTTCATCTTTCAAGAAGACCAGAGCAGCTCACTTTGTTCCACCAATACATCATTATAGGCAGATGCTACCCTTGACTCGTATGCCAGTCAGCTAGTTCGGGATATACTGAGAGCTCTATAATTTGAAGCAACATTGGGGCAAAGTCCACAACAGGCTCTTGTCCATTTCTTTACTATATTTTGCTCCCACCTCCCACGAGCTTAGTGTGACAAGGAGGAGGAGAAAGCACACATACTGAAAACACAGATATTGAACTGTCAAAACCATTTCCTACAAGAAAATAGATTCATCAGCTTGCAGCAGGCAGGGTCAATGCCACATATCCCTCTGTCGTCGGCATCCGCTCATGTTGGCGCATACCCAATGCTTCTTCGCAGCGCCGGCATTTTAGCTTGTAGCTCAGGGCCCCTAAGTGACTTTGAGAAATGGGTAATCGATTATAATTCCAGAGGCCTCTCTGCAGATTTATCCAGAGAATGTAGAAAATGCACAGCTTAAGAGAAGATAGGTCCTTCTAGCCGACACGTCAATTGCCCAGTCTCTCTCCTGCTTGGAAAATCGCATCCTGAGCACAACTCTGTTTAATCCATCAGTACACAATCAATGCACTCTGTAATCAACTCTTGATCACTTAATTTTACACATGTTGGCTGAATCCCTTTGTTTAATCACAAGATCAGGCCACATTGCCACACTGCTCTCTCTTTCGCCAAACATAACTAAAGGCCTTTATTTCACCTTGAGCAATTGCTCAGTGCATCCAGAGAGCTCTCAAACATGACAGATGGATAGATGGATGGACAGAAGTAAGTAAGTAAGTTTAAGCAAAGCTCCAGAGAATTATGGACAGTGCATATGATTGTCCACTGTCAATTTATTCTTTCAGCAATAGAGATGGACACTGGTTATATTGACAATGCTTGGCCCAAGGTCACTTAGTGATTTAAATTTGCATCTCACTTTTGCTTTGGCATTCACACAATTTGAGCATACTGATTGTTCATCCACTTTAAACAGAATACTTGCACATTTCTAAACTATCCAGAAATTCTTATTTTATCAATATCATACCGTATTGTGGAAAATGCAAGATTAATGTATTATGGCTATTCAAAATGTGTGCACACCTGGGCGTTTTACAGCTCCGGGACCTCATCTAGCTCTTTGGCTATTGTTGTCCATATGAAGTCAATTGGAAATTAGAAATTAGATGTAAATAAATGTATGTCATGCATGTAATACAACTGCATTGCTTTTATTTTTAAGGCAACTATTTTTTTCAATTTACATACTGAAAGAATGCATGCATGCCTACACGCCTTCAAGGCTCTATTGATTTGGCCCTCTACAACAGTTTCTTGCTGTGGTTCCTTGGGAAAATTAATTGCCCCCCTAGATATACACAATCTTCAACTAGTCTGTTGACATTAAAATGAGTATCTCTCTACATACATAAATATAGGCATAACACATGCATAACCACCTTTTTTATAATTCTTATTTTGGTATTTTATTAATTTCATGAAACATTATTGGAAGTGTTTTACTCAACCAAACAAGAAAAAAACGAACACTTAGAAGCCAATGAAACCTGGAATACTCTTCCACAAACTAATATCATAACATGGAACATATTCATGCAGAAGTATAATATCCTTTTAGGTTTGGAACTGGTCCTGATTGCTCTCATGATATTATGTATTTTGGGAAGCTGAAATGATTCCTTTAGCTTCTACTTTATGAAAATATTTAAAACTCAGGGTAAAAAAGGTTTTCCATGCAGTGTAACATTTTTGAAATCGCCTGCTGCCTTTGTGAATGGTCCACATTGCCAGGAAGAAAGATTCTTGTCTCATTCTGCTTCCCAGTTTCTGTGCTCAAGTCAGATGCACACAATTACAGTTCTCTGGATGCACTAGCTCTACCCCCTAGAAGTTCAGTGTTGTGTTCCTGAGCTTGTCTTTTCTTTTCTTTTTCTTTTTTTTTCTTTTTATTTTTTACAAAAGTTTATTGGAGCTTGTCTTTTCATAATTCTGCTTAGAATTTACCATTCTTTACTTATCCCATTAGTCACCAATTCAGCTATCAAAACAACATACAATTACAGTTAGGACCACAGAGAATACTACCTAACTGCAAAATTATTGGCATGCTATCATGCTACCATCATAAGTCATAGAGGCTGTTTAATATAATAGATAATGGGTGCGGTGAACAGTGGAAAATTTGGGGGTGCAGGTTCAATGGTTTCATTTATATTTTGGACAATCTACTTTCCTGATAGCTTCCCTTCATTGCAGTTTTTCATATTTCTTTTGGTAAACCACCAGAGAAAAGCTAGTTGTTAAGTAAAAACAAAAAAAAAAGGATTGAAACAAAATCTGTATGTAGGCTTGGTAACATGTTGCTCTGTTTTGTTCCCCTATTGTCAATAATAGTTCTGGTATACTACATCATCACATACGTTTTACTCTTATGGTGATCAGCTGGAGAAGTGGAAGTTGAACAATTATTGCGTAAAACACTGCATGCTGACATTGGCAGACAACTGAAAATACTGACAGTTGGTTTCAAACTGGTTTGTAAAGGATTGGGAGAGTGTTTTTCAGTTTAAACAATGTTAATGGGTGGACTTCAATTCTCAGACTGAGCTGGCTCAGACTGAAACACACTGGTCTGGGAAGTAGAAACGTCAGTATTTTGAAAATGCCCTGAAGTGGACTGTAATACTTAAAAATTAATCAGAGATCTAGAGAGAGAGAAAAAAAACATAGAGCTAAGATAAATAGAAATAAAACTGATACATAATCATTCTCTCACTTAAGTTTCCAGAAGATAAACTATTTAATTGCTTATTTTAGATACTTATTTTATTTGTGTTCCTTAATTAGCTGCCTTGAGTTCCCCTTGACCCGGGAAATGAGGCAGGGTATAAATCTAAATTAAATAAATAAATAATTGGATCCCTTCATTCTCTTCCAATGAATAACCTTTTGAAACAAAATACTGGAAACTTGCTTTTCACACTGATAGTACTCAACTATTTCCATAATACACACAGCATATCAAACACACTGGATTAGTCATTGTAATATAGTATAGGTCTTTTCTCTCTTTCACACACATAGGCATCTACTATCATGAAAGTTATTTTTCTGAGTAACACTTACCCTACATTATGTGCTATTGATGTACTGCATTAACAAAAACAATAAGGAAAAACACATTTCTAAATAGACACCCATTTTAAAGATGATGGCATATAACTTTATTAACATCTATTTACAAATTTGCATGCTAGAATCTTTTTGAAAAGAAATGCCATGTAGACATGCAAATACAGTACTCATGACAGCAAACACCAAAAATCTCAGATGCTCAGAACAGAGTGTTTTGAAAAAAGGCAGATGTTTAAAGAAGATGCTGGTGGCTCCCTATAGGAAGAGGTCTTCAAAGAGCTCCTGGCGTTACATACTTCTCAGCAGGGAAGGAGAGCTTGCACAAGATGAAACACAAATAAATGATTGCCAGTACAAAAGATACACACTGAAAACCTGAAACTCACATTGGGCAGCTGTGCTTTCACTGGCACCTGGACATAAACAAGACATAGCATTAACTCAGCTTGGATATTGTGAAACTAGGTACATATTTGAAAAATGTCTAACTAGACTTTAATTGGAAGAACCATTCTCTGAATCACTGTATCATATCCAATCAAAGGTTTGTTAATAGAAAGCTTGCCTTTCTCCATTTATCCCGAAGAATATTTCTTTCATGTGTTTAAACGGGAGGAGAAAAAGAAAAAGCAGGGAAAAATCATGCTTCATTTCTCTTTTGCATAGTATTTTTGCTACAACCAGTCTTGGTTCTTATCATGGATGTTATTTATCAGCCAGGAACCTTAATGAAAGTCCAGACTAGGTATGTTAAAAACAAGAATGGTGCATCTTAAATCCCACTGGCTCTAATAAGTGGTAGAATTCAAAAAGGTTTACTATTGGTTCTGTGGATGTGGCTTGGTGTGTGTGGCTATGTGGTCACGTGACAGGGTGGGCTGCGTGGAGACTCCTGGAAGGGGCAGGGAGGGGCCAATCAGAGGTGGTATTTGACAATTCTCTGAACCAATCAAAATTATCGCTACTGATTCTCCCGAACCTGTCAGAAGTGGCTAAATACCACCTCTGGCTCTAATCAAACTTGTTCAGAATATGCTTAATTTTCCTACTGAATCAAGGAGGTGTCTGGTAACATTTTTTCCAACTAACCAATTTTATCAAAAGCTATAAGCTTTTGTAAGCTGCAGTTCCAATAAAATCTATTATTCCCAAAAGATATTAGCAGACATCCTCTCATGTTTTGCTACCATAGACTAACATGGCTTTCTTCCTACAATGTCTCGAATCCCAGAAACCTAAAAAGCTCAACTTTGGCTGAGCTATACTGTTTATCTCGATTTCCAATCCCGTTTAACTGAGAGAGGAATTTGCATTTAAGTTCCTAGATGGACTCAATCATGTTAGCTTGCTCATGTGCCCTTAAGTTCAGTCTTCAAAAGTAAGGAGCGACCAATTTTGCGGAGTTGCTGTTCTCCAGTTGCCACAGTCCTTCCAGCCTGTGTGATGCCATTCTTTCTGATGCTGAGTGGGTCTTTGCACTTCTGCAGGGTCACAAAAAATTGGCACTGAGACTGAGATATAGCAGCCAGTAAAAACAGCGAGAAAGGAGCAGGGAGCAACGAGGCATCTGATGATTCTGGATGTTATTAGTTAAAAAGAACATTCTCTGCTTGAGAAGCAAGGAAGCCATGACAGCAGCCGCCCAAGGAGCAAATACAAACAAACAAACATTTTAAATTTATCCTGAACTGGAAGTAGCCCACCACTACTTTCATTTTTCCCACCTTTGTGTTATCAACATACCAGCAGATGCAAGGTAGCTCAGGAATTCTCCCTGGCCTTTTTTCTGCTCCCCCAACCCCCATTCAGGAAGAAACAACAATCCACCAAGCACTAATTAATATTTAATTTACTGCAAAATGTACTTATTATTTTCAAGTAATTGGCCGGATGCACAGCTGTGGCCACTAATGAAGAGAGAGAGGAGCAAAATGAGGAGGGGAGGGGTGGCAGAGGGGCATCTCTCTTTTTTCTCCCTTCCCTTCTCTGATCACATCATGTTGCTAAGCTTTAAAATGCATAATAAGTAAACACTAATTACCTTTTTTCTTTTAAAAAAATATCTAAATATGCCTGCAGTTGCTTCTGGGTCATGTTGGGCTTATTGCTCTTTAATTGCTTTATTACAGTGATGCTAATAAGTGAAGAAAACACCAAGGACCTAGGTTTTTCGGAAAGGTGCTAGAAAAAATGTCCCCAAAATACTAAACAACGCAATGAACCCTCACTGTGGAAAAAAAACAACAACAAGCAGCGACCATTTGTTATGACTGTCTCAATAGATTCCTCATACATTGGATTGTTGGTGCTTTCTGTGAATGCATTCTCTGAGTTACTGGCTTGCAACACTTTTCAAGCTGGAAAATACTATTTTAGTGGCTAATAAAGAGAAAGGTCTGTTGCTAATTGGTAAGGACCTATGCAAGTTCTCTGAAGGGGCACATTCATTTGGCAAAAATGTATTCCTGGGAAAAAGGCCAGTTAGAAGTTAGAGTTAGAAGGCTCAAATGTATGCACAGAATACAGTAGAACAGTTTGGAGTAACCAGTCTGATTGAGAAACTAACTGGATTCATACCCGTATAAGCCATGGTTTCACTAAGGCTTACTGAACAAACCACAATGGGATGAGTTGACTAAATTAGCAAAAACTAAACAAAATTGACTGTCTCTTGTAATATGTGAGCCAAGCCAATATGTGTGATTTCTGAAATTTGTGGGACTTTGGAAAAACTTCTCTAGGGCTTTGGGAAAGTCTGAATTTTTAATATGAAAATATGAGTTAAGAGGAACTTACAATATATTATATATGACATTCACAGAATTGATACATGAATATAAAACTATAACAGCAGCCATCTGAGTTAAGTCAGTACATATATTTTGGCTAGCCTTAGGATTCAGTAAACATACATTTCAACTTTCAGTAAAACATATTGCTGTAATTTATTTTTAACTGAAGTGAACTGTTTCAGTTTGAGTATTGTCACTCACCAGTCAAGAAACAAAACTATTCTATTAATGATCATCTTTCCAGAAAGTTAGAGAACGTTATCTGGTTATATGTGGGACCATGTATTCTGAGTAAAATATGCTCACTCAAGATTTTCAGGCACCAAATCCTCACTTATTCCTATGAAATGCAGCAAGAGTAAATTTATTTTGTCCTGTGAAGTGATAGCACCACATTCATTTTTAATTTTTAGCTAAAACTCGGCTGTTGTGGAAAGCTCTTTGGGACAGAAAAGCTGAGAAGAATGAATGTCATCTGGAATGAGTAATGGGAATAGGATTGTTATATTGATTATATAGTTTTTATTATGTTTGTACTATTAATGGACTTATATGCTACTTAGCTCCGATTGACTAAAATAACATATGTATAAGAAGAGCTACTATCAATATAAAACATTAAAAACCAAGGAGTTTATTAACTGCATTATAGAGCTTTCAGAAACAAAGAACAATCTTCTTTCTGAATTTGATAACTACTAACTGGAAACAGGGAGACACTTCAAAGTTACCATACTACGGAATACTGTTTTATCTTAGAATTGTCCTTGCTTTTACTTTAAATGGGTAATCATTCACAATATTATTCCTTCACCTGTAACTCAGACACTTTGGAAACTTTTCCAGTTCTAAGTTTGTTACAGTAAGACAGGTTGATTCATTTGTTTTTCTAATTGCATTGTGTTGTCCTGTTCAGAAGCTTGATAGTCACTGATTTTTTTCAACATTTATTAGAAGTCTTACTTTTATAACCTACAGGCAGTTCACAAAGTTGTGAAGACCTTATCTATATATTCCCACAACACTAAAAGGCTATAACTCTGAAGGAATTTTACCTGTCATTATGAGAGACAGTAAATTATAGTGAATTTTTTTCTGGAATTTTTTTGAGTTCTTCATGTCACTATCTAAGCTGAAGTGATTCAGACAATATTTATTTGATTTACATCCCACTTCTTTTTGAAACTCAATATGGCATACATAGCACTATTCCTTTTGACTTTTTTTCCCCACCACACAGTCTTATGAGGAAGATTGGGTTGAGAAACAATTACAGACCCAAAATCAATTAGTGAACTTCTGTAGCTGGGAGTAGACTTAAACACTTTAACCAACACACCACACTCGCTATGAGATTACATTTGGTAGTTCTACATTTTCTGCTTAAAATTGTTTCTATGAATTCCCATGCAGAACCATCACAGAAGATGTGCTTCCTACCATGGGATTCCTTTCTCCCAATGGGCTTTTCTTCTTTGATAAACTCTTCAATTACTCTGGCTAGATGGACATGAGGGAAAGACTCATCAGCAGGAGAGCAACAGCAGGTTGTTAAGAACTAGTCATAATATAAAGACCACATTGACACTCTGAGAGCAATCAGTAAATAATAGCATGTCTCAAGAGCCTGTGTGATTCTTGAAGATTTGGAGATAAAGAACTACTGCATGTCTGGATTATTTAATTAAGTGAAGATGTTGCCGTACACAGGCAAAACATACAATATTCATATAATGATAGACACAAATATGGTCTCCATTTTCAGTACACAGTTGCCATTTCTCCCAGTCGAACGAGCGAATTCTTGCAAGAGCAGGACTATAAAAAGTGGAATCCTTCTATATTTCACCAACAGCCTTCCTTTTTGTGTGTTCCGTCAGTTGTGGAGTCCTGGTGACTTCCTGGATAAGTCCCTGCTGTTTCCAATAAAGGAGAATATTTGTAGCTCAGGGTTGAAATTAGGGGTTTACTACCGCACTCCTTACCAGCACTGGTGATGTTACCTAGTTTGGGTAATGAAATGTCTGCAAGAAAACAAGCAAGGTCAGAGTGCACCAAGGACCCCTGACCCTTGCTGTTTTCTTGGCAAGCTTTCAGAAGTTATTTGCCGCTGCCTGCTTCCTAGGGCTGAGAGACAGTGACCAGCCAAAGATCATCCAGTTCATACCTAAAGCAGGACTACAATTCACTGTCTCACTGTCTCCCGGTTTCTAATCTGGTCCTTAACCACTACATCAAACTGGTCTCTTATACAATGTAAAACAGTAATAGTTTAAGGCTATGCAGCACTTTGTTTTCAAAGGTAAAAAACTACTTTGGATTACAAACATAGTATTATTTACAACTCCTTAAAAGACCTATGTCTTTTCTAGGAGTCATACAGTCACTCTACACCACTGCCATATTAAGCTAGGAAAAAATGTTTGATGGAGTTATACATTGCACCCTTACATGTTTCAAAATTCTTTTTTGCCTTTGAATCTGATGTATTTCCTGGCCCTGGTAATGAAGAGGAATGTGTAGAAAACCGTGAAGAAGAAATGCAGGAACAGTTAAAGCAGATGTTGCTATTACTATATTTGCCAAGGGAGCTTATATGGAAGACTGGCATTTCCGTAAACAAAGGCCTTGAAAATATGTTTTTACTATGATAGCTGTTGAAAAGAATGCTTTCCTGTAAGATATGTGTTGACAGGAGACTTGATCATATTGATCAAGTTTTGAATAAGCATGACATGAAAGTTCTACTTGTGTTTAGATTTTAAAAGGTAAAATACCTTTGAGTTCAATATGACTTGTACTGATTTCTACCTAAACATAATAAATGGTGCTAGTGTAACTTCTCACGCCTTTTCTATGCTTAAGGACATTGCTTGTAGGCAAACTACAATCAGTGGGTTATGTATCTTATAGTTTAGCCCAATGATTCTCAATCTCAGCAACTTTAAGAAGTGTCGACTTCAATTCCCATGATGTGGTTGAAGATAAATCTTAAAAGTTGCTAAGGTAGAGACAACTGGTTTAGCCCATAACCCTGAAGTTTCCTAATATTCTGCCTCCCCAGTACTAATGTAACCATGTCCAACTAAAATTAATGGGGCTAATCTAGACTTATATAACATTACAAGTAATCTTTGCTTAATGATCCTAGCTGGGACTTGAAGCAAAGCACTTGTTAGGCAAAACATCACATTACCATGCTGCTTAGCAATAGCAGTTCTGGTAGTCCTGGTTGTGGTCATTAGGCCAGGATCATGCCTTTGTTAGGCGAAGATCTTACACGTTTCCTGTTCTGCTATGCTAACCTCAGCTTCAACTCTCTCCACCTCCCATCTCTTCTTCCATCTTTGCCCTTTTGGCTGCCCTATACATGGCCACTGCTGCCCTGCACCTCCACTATCCTGTACCCCACCTCCAGCTGACCCTCATTGTCTTCTTCCTCCTGCTGATGACAAAGTGTGCCTGGTCTGGCCCTTGAGAAGGCCTCATGTCCAGCTTGGTTGTTGGAAAGGTCTCATGAGGCAGCAGCTGCCTCACAAAGGTCCATGTGGGACACACCTCAGCAGCAGCAGCAGGAAGAAGACCATATAGGTCAGCTGGTGGCGGAGTGCAGGATATCAGAGGTGTCAGAGAACAGGGAAGCCAAAAGAGCGAAGATGGGAGAATATAGGCAAGTGAGGGGAGTTGAAGGGCACCAGTGATGATATTCTAACTGGTTTGCATAATTGCTAGGTTGCGCTCAACCAGAAAGAATATCAGCACTGACCCCATCCACCCACCCCATTCCAACAGCACCGGGTGAGCAAGGTATGCTCTAAGGCGGCACGTGGACTCCGCGATTGTGCAGCCAATTACAACACGCCGCCTGGGAAGCAATGGGGGGGGGGGATTCGGCGGCGCGTGGCCTGGTGGCCAGTTTTAACTGGCTGCGCGATCACAGAGTATATGTGCCACCTCAGAGCATACCTTGCTCACCTGGCGCTGCTGGAACAGGGCAGATGGACAGGGTCAGTGCTGATATTCTTTCCGGTTGAGCGCAATCTAGCAATTATGCAAACCGGTTAGAATATCATCACTGAAGGGCACCCTACTGTTGTGAATGTAGGTGGGCCGCCAAAGGCCTGAATTTTGATCACATAACCACAGGGGGTGCTGCAACAACTGCAACTTCTAGGATCAGTTGTAGATGTCATTTGTTCAATGCCATTATGACTTTGAAGTCACTGAACAAATGGTCATTAAGCAAGGTTTACCTGTAATTAATAATTGAATTCTTTCTCTACTATTTGAATTTCTCCCATCCTGCAGGTCTTGTCTACTTTAAGATAACTCAACTACAGTTCTGAGTCAAAAGAGAAGGCATCCATCTGCATTCCATTAATCAGAAAAACTGGATTCTTTAGAACTTACTGGGTGTAGCAGAAGACACAGCAAAACAAAATCTTACTATACAACAGAGGTTTGCTACTATTATAAAGAACGAAACTGCAAGGATTTGTTTTTGTACACAAGAATGAAGGATAATATAATTTTCCCACACACAAAAATATTCATTTATACCTTAAGTAATTTAGAAATATCTGTTTAATTTTTTTTTAAATCATCAGCAAGATAACATTTACACACTAGTCAAAAATTAATGTGAAGGCTCCTGCTGCTGCTGAGGTGTGCCCAGCATGGCGCATATACACACGGACACATGCACATCAAGCCATCAGGTGCTCTGTTTGATTAGGGTTTTGCATGTTGGTGAATCAAACCACTGATTTTCAAATCATGATTCATGATTTAGTGTACCAAATAATCAATATTTAGTATTTGTTTTTATATTTACCCATTATTTATGACAAACCATAGCTTAAGGTAACATTTGGGCTCAATCAGAGATACACACACGAATGGATTCTCTCAGAGCATTAAAGTTGTACTTGGGCTCTGTTGAAGGTTTCCTTTCTCCTCACTTGAAAAAAAGTAATCTTTGATGCCTTTTGGACCTTGTTGAAATCTGTCACCATCCTGACCAGATCGTGCACACTGTATCTGTAAGACTATGAATAATCCCATAACTGACAGCTAGGAGGCAGGAACTGACACAGCTGTCAGAGACCAAATACTCCAGGAAAGATCCACTGGCATTGAAGCCTAGGCTGATGAGAAACAGGCAAATGCACATGTGTAAGAATACTAATATTTGCCATCGACTTTTCTTTCGTAGTGGGCTATCTGAGAGAATTGGAAGCTGATTCTTACTTTGGGATTATGGTACCTGAGGAAATGTTGACCTCTACTCTCAGACCATTGTTTGAACGTGCTGGATGAGTGACTGAGAAGGAAGACCGTCTTCTCAAGTGTGGCACTCTACTTGTATTTTCTTTTTCAGGTATCAGATAAAGTATTTTTAATCGTCTAGCCTCTTAATTGTTAATTTACTGTTTTATCATTCTAGTTTTTCTATACTGCGGTTGGTTCCATGTTACTTGGTATATTGGTTTATTTAGGAGACATCCTTAAAATGTTTATCTTGAAGTGCAGCACTGAAAGCAATAGTATGATAGGTTGCTGTTGTGGAGGGAGGGGGGAATCTAGAAAAACGAATGAGAGAAAATGAATACAAACTTTTGTCAAGAGCCTATTTGGAATGCAGCATTTTTCTTCACTGAAGAATAGGTATGGAAGGCATATTTTTCATCTGTATTTATTTTCCAACAGCTCCTTTGTAGAGAGAAAAAAAACCTCACAGTCCATCTTAAAGTTTACACAAACAAGCCAACCAGGAATGATGGGTGTTACAATCTAATTCATCTCGAGTGCACCCGCATAGGAGACAGTGCTAACCTTTCTAAACTTGTGAGAGCGCAACAGCTCAAAGAATTCTTCAAAGCTTGCCAATGTCAACTGTCCCAGCGTCCGAGAAAGTCTGAAACAGTTTCACCCCCAGCTGTTCCTTGTGTGCTTCCTCCCTTGTCCTTTAATTTTCTCACGTTGGTGCTTCTTTGACTGTTTGGGTCACAATAGCAGTCGCAATCAAAACACCCTCTTCCTCACAACCACATTTTTATGTTGCTGCCAATGGTAGAGGCTTATAAAAAAAAAGAGTCAGAGAAAAGACAATATTGAGTCTGCTCTTTGGCAAGCTCGGGAGTTGTTTTTGTTCACTGTTTGATTTGTTTTTACAGTCTGCCCAGCCCTCTCTCCACCTCTCCAGGACCACAAAAAGGCACAATGTCAATAACCCATCCCTCTCCTTGGCTTTTCGTTTTCTGAATGCATTAACTTCAGGGGTCTCACTGAAAAACACCATGGTGGTGAAGGCCTAATCCATCCTCTTCAATCTGCTGACCTCCAGATGTGTTGTTTGCATAGTTATTGGTTGACGATTCTGGGAGTTGAATGCAACTGGAGAAATTAGATTGGAGAAGGCCAAGCGCACCATCTAGACTCATATTCTCACCGGTTATTTATTTTATAGCATCATTCAACCAACATGTTGCTGATACTGTACAACAGTAATGAGGACAAGCATTAAATCACTTCAATTATGGCTTAGCAGATACTATAAATCATTAGTAAGGAAACAGCTTAAAAAACTCATAAGAGTGCTTATCAGAATCATTTTTGGATTAGCACCATTGGGATCTTTCTTTGCTTCTACTTGAGCTCATTTAGGCCATTAATAATTACAATAATATATAATGCAATCAGGAAGATAGTTTGATATTGAATTGGAGATCTGTTTGCCCTGGGGCAAAAGATACAATTTATCATTCATTCATTCATTCATTTATTACATTTTTATGGCACCCAACTCCCAAAGTACTCTGGGTAGCATACAACAGAGATAGCAGTAGCACTCAGATCTTATATACTGCTTATCAGAACTTTGCAACACTCCCCAAGCAGTTACAGAGTCAGCCTATTGCCCCCCAAAAATCTGGGTCCTCATTTGACCGACCTTCAGTAGGATGGAAGGCTGAGTCAACCTTATAAGTCAATCTTATAAAACCAAAACCAGATGTCTGTGCCTATCATTCCAGGCGAGTAGGATATTTAGAGTTATACTAAAATACTGGGGGGGAGACTGATCAAAGAAGAATCTTACATCATAAGTTATGAAACCTGATACTGAATCCTATCAGTCATAAACACAGAGACAGGTGGATTATAATGGCTGAGCCTTGCATAGATCCATATATCTTCTGCTAGATTGAGAAATCTGTCAATTTTGATTTCCTTCAATTTTTCATTTTCATACCAGGCCAAATTCAGTTTTTATTGTATTTTTCATTTTGCAAGCATGTCTTATCTGGTTCTGCAAACTTGATGTTTTTTTTAGTTCATATATATATTCTGTCATGTTTCTCCAAATATATGCATTAGATTGTGATTTTATCCAATATATATAGATTTGGCAAATAATTTTCTATAATACAATGAATGCTTGTAAAACTCATTTTTACACTGTATTTGAAGAATACATTGCAAAATTGGGAAAACTGAATTACAACTGATAAATATGACAACTTGGTTTCAAACTGCAAAAATCAAAGATGAACAAAATTAATTTCTCCCTCATCCCAGCAAATGTGATCAAGGTTAAGCCCAGTCTAGATTTTCTAATTATTCGCATAAATGGCTTAATGATAAACAAAAAACTGAGTAAATTAGTGGAAACTGAGTAAGAAAGCAGGACTACCAAATAGTAAGAGTAGTAACTGTACTTGAAGTAATAAAAGTGGTACACATATAGTCCACAAAAGGAAAATAAGACAAGAAAGAGCTCTCTTTGGTTCCTAGAAATATAAAACTAATAACAACAAATTTAAGAAACTAGCTTGACTTATGGTCTAGGCAAGATATAATTTAAAAATCCACTGTTTAAATCCTTTTGCTCTTTTTGGCAATTTTTCTTTATGTTTGTGCTGTTTGCCACACATTGGGTTATACTATAATTATGAACTTTTGAGAGGCAGTCATTTCATAGACATAAAAAAGAATTTATACTCTAGTTTTGATTTTACTCTTGTACAAATGTATAAAGAGTATTATTACAATTTTGGTTAGCAAAAAAATTTTGGTTCGCAACTTGGGGGTCCTTCTGGATTCACAGCTACAATTTGACCACCACCTTACAGCTGTGACCGGGGGGCCTTCGCACAGGTTTGCTGTTGCGCCAGCTGTGACCCTTCCTGGACCAGGGGGCGCTACACACGGTCGCTCATGCCCTTATCACCTCTGGGTTGGACTACTGCAATGCGCTCTACATGGGGCTGCCCTTGAAGAGCACTCGGAGACTTCAACTGGTACAATATAGGGCTTGGGGGGACTAATTCTGAAATGGAAAGTTAATTAAAGGGTCAGTAACTAAGTAACATTGAACATTAAATGAGAAACTTACTGACTGAAAGTTACAATCAGGAAATGACTAATTAAGGACCAGTAAGAATATTTTGCTGACCAAAGTCTGCAAACTTAATTTTTTTCCGTAGACAAATAGTTCCATCAAACTAATAGAACTACTACTATTCCTGAGTAAGCTCCTATGGATAATATGAACTATAGGATTATTTGAGGAAATATAAAAATGTTACATGGTTTGGTAAATGTAATTGGTTTAAACTAATTGCAAAACAGCTTGGTAAGAACTCCAAAGACTATACCATATCCAGAGGGGGCGGGGGTGAGACTGTGCGTGCTTCAACTTGAATTTCAGCACATTGAATTGGTAGTGGCTGAACAGTTTTAGATAGTGGTCCTAAATCCTCTCTTTCAAATGCTTCATCAATTTTCCCCCTCCCCCATTAGGGTAAGGTGGAAAATCCATCCCAAGGGAATTGGAAACCCTTGACAAGGCAGACACTATTGATAAAGGAATATAAACATTTATATTATGACAGCAGCAACAGCTCCACAGGCCCTAAACCTGAATAGCCCAAAGAGATTGTTAGGTTCGATCTATCATACTCAGAATACTGGTAAGTTGAAGCAGCTTCATAGACTGTATTTTATAGGAGCTCTCCGCAAACCTCCATAAAAATGTATTAGATTAGTAATTTGAGTCCCAAATGACCGATTTGAAACAATTGCTTTCTTATCATTTTTCTGAAAGTGCCTGTTTCATGAGAAATTGAAGACAGAGGAAAAATCTTTCTTTTTTCTAAAAAAGAGTTGTAGTCTGTTATTAAGGGCAGGTGAGAATAGGGAGTACCCATACTTTAAATAGATTCATGCTTTGACTTCCTGTACACAGGAGCACCACAGTACAACACAGGAATTATTTTATATATGAACAATCCAGAAGAATTATATTGGAGCACAGGGCTACAACTTATTGTCTGTGGGCTTTATTGCTCCCCAGAAGACACACAAGGGCCCATTACAGGTATCTCGCTCCTCCTTCCTACAGTTTACCAAGTAGTAGACCAGGAAGCTACAAGGCACCATCTTTACTAGAGGAATGGGACAGCCATAAGTCATCATCTTCTTGTGAAATGGGCTCAAAATTGTTTTATTCTCATTACTCATTAGGGACATCGTAATACTGTATTGCAGTGGGGATATGGTAATACAGTTGCCTTCAGCAAGAGGAAAAGAGAAATATTTTTTAACAGCATAAAAGCTTAACATTGTTCAGGAAACCATAATGCCCCTATTATTAAAAGCAGATTTATGAAGCATTAAATTGAGGAAAGTTGCCTTGTTTCAGAATATTAAAATTGTAAAAAATAAAAAGCCAGACTCCCAGACTTTAATATTACTCTTAATTTTCAGAAATTCCAGCAATAATAATTGATGAGGATAGGTGTCAGCTGCCCGCACATTTATTTTAAATATTGTAAAAGCAATTGAATAGCAGGGTAATCCTTTCAATTTTACAGTAATGAAAATAGTGATAATAGTACTGCAATAATAATAATAATACTGAAGGTCATACAAATATGTTTTAAAATAAATTATTTTGGGAAAGGGGAAATGGCACCCTGGCTGTTTACAAAATAGCCACTTCTCAAAATGAAAGCAATAATATTCTTAACATGAATTTTGAGAAGAATTAATGCTTGTTTCTTTAATAAGCAGCTCTCTACAAGATACAGAATCTATTACACAAAGGGACAGCTTTTTTCAGTTTCCATCAAGTGCAGTAAGATTTGTATGTAAATATATTAATAGTACTATTAATAATTTAACAGGGGCAAGGCATGCTGTGTTTACATAATAAATATGATTAAGACTTTTCATCACATGAAGGTAGTGAATGGTCATGCTACCACAGGTTTATTATCAATATGGCTTTAAATGTTAATCAGACAATCAAACAATTGTTTCTAGAGCATAACTATATACAATACAAATGTCCTTTGAACAATAAACTAACTACAACACTATCTGAAGAAATCTCCCATCTAGCAAGCTGACATTACTACCTAGGGCAAAATTAGGTCACTAGATGTCCTTCACTGGTATTAGGAAACTATGTCCATAAGTCTGAATCAACCCAGCTAATGAACAGAAATTGAAGGAGGTAAAGACTGAAACAAGTGAAAGGCGCCCTGTTACTGCATAATGTATGGAATTATGTGCACAATGCAGAAAAAGGTGCAACTGCTCACAGCACATACACAAAGAATTACAAGGTCATTATGAAGTGGCAAATGGGATATATAGCAAGGACAATACATTGTTACTATTATTGAAGATATGAAAATTAATTTCATACAAGGACTAAACATGTGAGTTTTACAGAGTGGGACATAGGAGTACGACATCAGTGCAACTAAGTGTTGATGCAATTTGGAAACTCACAGAAATCTGTCCTGCCTTAAAGCATGGGCATGTACATAAACAAGATTGTATTCTTTTTAGATATTAAAATGCATCATTAGGTTTCCTAAGAGACAGAAATCTCTTTAGATAGACTACATAAAGCATATTTTTGAACATGACTGGGGTGTTTAATTAGTGGGTAAGAAGCTAGAAACAGACAGACATTCAATAACCCGGCTTCATACCCTCCCTCCTAGGAATCTTGGACCAGAACAGTGTTTCTCTGTCTAAGAAATTCTGGAAGTTGAAGTCCAAATATTTTAAAGTTGTAATAGTTGAGAGACACTGAACTAGAGCCCCAGAAGACTTACCCAGGACCTTACTTGCCGGTTGCTTGTTTTTTCTACAAGTAATTTTAAGCAGGGAGGATGGGGTCTACTCCATTGTTCCTCAACCCTGGGATTCTCCTCAGTGCTACTGGTTTCCAATTTCTAATGGCAATGAGAGACAGGAAATCTTGGCCAGGGATGAAATAGAGTTATATTTTTTCTACCAGTGATCCACAATACACAATAATGATCAGCCAACAGTATAGCAAGTTGAACAACTGGCTACTGGGAAAATTGGGTAAGACTTCACACAATACCATAGCCTTCATTTCTATGACTAAATGCAGTATGTACCTGATAGCCATTAGCTACCCAACCCTGCATTAAATAAGGATAGAAATGAAATGACTAGGTTGAATGGATTATAGGGTTTGTGGCTGCTCAGGAAGAATGAAATAGTTGCTTCTGTGCATAGCAGTCTTGCAATCAATCTATTCAAGGCCCTCTGGGGAGGTTTTGAATCTTTCCTCTGGCAGAAATCAGGTTTTATTCTAGTCCAGAAGTAGGGGTGTTAATTTGAACTGGAGGCAGGGCCACTGGCACTAGATTGTCAAACTATAATTTTATATTAGCCACCATAATACTTACTAGAATTTTATGACAATATCTACATGTCCAAGCAGAGTTTAATGAGAAAATCTATAGTTTTGCTGGGATATTTTCTCCTAGTTTGCATAATACCTTGACTACAACCCAGTAAAGCTTTTGACCCAAGATAATAAAAAGGTGATAAAAACAAGCTATAAAAATCAGTTTGTATGTATATTTGAAACAGCCACTACAAAATTATGGATTGTTTCCACAAAAATTAAAGAAAACAAAAGGCTCCCAGGTGGCGATTAATCTAAGGAGAAAGGAGAGATAAATAAATGAAACAATTGTAAAACAATTTCTAAGAAGAATGCAGGAATATATAAAAGAAAATTTGGCAGTGATGGCGAAATAGAAGAATATTGGCCCAGAAAAAATATATATTTAATTCTTGAATTTGATTTGCAAGATTCATTTGCAAGAACTCATAACTAGACCTTTTTAAATTGAAGAAGGAATACCAGTTATATGTGGAACCTGTGCCATGCTAGGTTAGTTGTAACTTCGCTGAAAGCCAACATCTTTTGCAGAGGGAAATTTTGTTTCACCAACTTTTAAAATATTTTTAAAACTGTGTATAAGAGAAGGAGATGTATGAGAAATTCTGGCAGATTACTAAGGAAACTTAGAAGATGAAAAGGCTAATCAGCAGAAGAGTTATAACTTAGTAGCGTATCACTTTTTTTGCATCTTAAAGATTCAAATTTAATCCTCCCTTATCTTCTAGGCATAAAAGGTAAAATTTAAGCTCAGTTTTCCTGAGATAAAGCTAAGGGGAAATTCTGTCTAAAATCCTAACAAATTGATGATATTGAGCTAAATGTATCAATGCTCTGACATTCTACGTGGCAATTTCTTATGCTTGTAATAAATTAAAATTTAATTCAACCTCACTGAAAAGGGCAAGAATCTCTCTGTCTCTCTCCCTTTCTTCTCTTTCTGTGCCTCTCTCTGTCTCCCTGTCTCTCTCCCTACTTACGATTTGAGACCCAAGGCCGCACAATAGGATGAGCTCCTGTTACTTGCCCCAGCCCGACTACCTACCCTGTTTCCCTGAAAATACCACCTCCCCTGAAAGTAAGACCTAGCTTGATTTTTACACATGCTCCCAATATATGTGTGCCCCTAACTAATAGGTTAG
>JANHGC010005128.1:196319-213440 GCA_027560395.1 Boaedon fuliginosus | reverse complement strand
GACTGCAAAGAATCCAGATAATCAGCTTCATTCAAGGTCCGCAGGAGCTGAGAGGCCACCACCTTCTTAACAACCTTACCCAAAAAGGGCAGGTTGGAGACAGGATGAAAGTTATTCAAAACAGCTGGGTCCAGGGAAGTCTTCTTGAGGAGGGGCCTCATCACCGCCTCCTTCAAGGCAAGCAGGAAGGATCCCTCTCTCAACAAAGCATTTATAATCACCTGGAGCCAGCTGTGTGTCACCTCTCGACCAGCCGAAACCAGCCAAGGGGGGCACGGGTCCAACAAACAGGTGGTGGCATTCATCGTACCCACAACCTTGTCCACATCACCAGGGGCCATGGGGACAAACTCATCCCAGATAACAGGACTAAGACACACCGCCGTCATCTCAACAGACCCTGTCCAGCCAGAATCAAGATCTGACCGAATCTGAGCGATTTTGTCCGACAGAAACTGAACAACTCCTCAGCTCTACCCTGCAAGGTTTCCTTGGCCTCCGCTGGTCTCAGGAGAGCACGAGTCACCCTAAACAGGGCGGCTGGGCGACAGTCTGCGGACCCAATAAGAGCGGCGTAGTATGAACGCTTTGCCGCTTTTATCACCACTAAATAGGTCTCAATATGAGCTCCTAATAGTGTTTGGGCAGATTCAGGTTGCTGTATTGTTAATGGGATACAAATTGGAGGGGGAGTGCGAGGGGGAGAGATCTATATATTTTAAAATCTTTGTCTACCAAGTATTTTCTTCTCCACTGGTGGCATAAACTTATCCTGACTATTACACTATTTCTCTTCTTAAACTTCATCAATACTGGTGGATGGTGTGCTCATAACATTTCACATTTACTTACAGATCTCATTAGAGTTCTTGTTCAAGTGAGTATTTTCTCACATGCCAGCTGCTTTCAAGCAATTCAGAAAGCAATTCTTTCATGCAAGACTTTTAAAAAAGGCATTCAGTCTAACATAAGAATTTCTTCATAGACTGTGGGATAATCTGGCAGAATTGAAGGTATTTCAGAACCTCTGAAAATGTATAATCAAACATCCAGAGTAGCCAAATTATATATTTCATATGAATAGCTTAAAATAGCAATGGCAGAAGGTGTACAGAAATTCAGAGGATGTATATTTTCACAACCTCTGAGATGGAAAATAGATCAGGCAATCCTGATGAGTCCTCTACACACCATGCCTCGGCAGAAGATCTAATGAAGACTCTTGTACAACCCATGAATATTTTATTTTATTTTATATTTATTCAGGTTATGTCTTCCATCCAGGAGTACAGGAGACAGTACATAGTGCTCCCTCCACCCACTTTTCAGCACAAGTACCCTATGAGCTGGGTTTAGTTGGGCTGGGTTCAACTGAGAGAGAAAAACTGATTCAAAATCATGCATTAAACTTCTACAGTTCAAAGTGGCTTAAATGTGCCTCTCCCCCACGAGGCACCTTACCCAAATACCACATTGGTTGACATGGGTGTAGAGAATGGCAGCGATGCCAGGTCATATATAAGAAAGCATCTTGACTTCCATTGGTCTTGTTTTGCTTTTGAATTTTGCTTTTGGGCTGCATTTAAATCTAACCCATCCCAAGGACAGGACACTTAGACAATTAACCTAGATGTTTAAGGTGAATAATGCAAAGGACACTAATTTTATTAATATTCTTTTCCAGTATCCTAATATTATGTCATTGCAAACTGAATGAAACTGAAATTCTTCTTAAAAAATATTTTGACTTTGGGACAAATGATACAGGAGCACTTTATTCTTGCCCTTGTCCCGATATACAAACGCTGCTTCATTCTATTTATCCCTCGTGAATAATCATCCTCTTAAATGTTTTCTAGCCCATGTTCAGAGGTGGTATTCAACCAATTCCGACAGGTTTGGGAGAACCGGTAGCAATAATTTTGATTGGTTTGGGGAACTGGCAAATACCATCTCTGATTGTCTGACCAAGCAAATATCACCTCTGATTGGCCAACCACATAGCCATGCCCACCAACCCATGCCCACAGAACCGGTAGTAAAAAATTTTGAATCCCACCACCATGTTCTCCTGTTCCTTTCAGTGATTTCTGTCATTCTGCTCGCCTACTGCCACATCAATCCTCTGCAGTTACTCCATGTGCTTGTGCTAAATCCCATTAGTACAACTTCAGCAGTACAACATCTTATTTTGCTCTCTATACCTTCACCTTCAAAATGTTTCCTGAAGATATGTTCTGCAGCATTAATTTCTTGGATATTTTTTCAATTATTTCCAGCATGCTTTTCTTCAAAGTTCAAAGACTATGTTTTTTTATTCCATTTGTAATCTAATGGTAAAGAGAACCATTAAAGAGAACTCCAAAGAGGACTTTAATTTTTTAGTAATGTTTTAATTGAAAACCATCAGCACCGCATATAGAGAGATGTTTCAGCCTCAAGATGCTGAAGCTTCATTCTGATGAACCTCTTTTGCTTCAAATAAAGCCCTGATCTTGGTTTGTATCCTACCAAACTGAAAGAGGTTTTTTTTTTGGATCAGCCCTTCTACACTGTGACTCACCTACCCATAAGATTTACACTAGCTTGAAACCCTAACTGATCAGGATTGAAAGAAAATAGGATTAACAATACTACAAGAATGACACTTGGTTTTGTCTCCATGATATTTGCTATAAATTCCGTATCACCGAAATGAGATTCTGGGTAGCCAAGACAGCAACCTCCTGAGAATATTAACAGCTACTCTGGCAACTGTTGTGAGTGAACTGTATGGTCACAGAACTCCTCGGAATGCCCATCAACACTAGGTTGCCCCAAGCAGCAAATTTAGAAATCGTTTGGAGAAACTCTAAGATTTACTGCAGAGAGGATGCAGATTTTTAAGATTGTCCCAGACTCAGTCCTCCATGGGCTCTGCCATTTTTAGAAAGAGATTATCATCTCCTCTCCCTCTTTTTGGATTTTTAAAGCTGTATTTCATTTAAAATCATTATTGCCCTGAAGACTTTTCAATAAAATCTTCCTGGAAATGTGTGATTCTCGTTGATTTATTATCATGGCTCCTTTTTCATTTATTTCTTTAAATATAGATTGGAATAATACATAGGCAGGGTGTATGTGTGTTTATGTAGTATATCAAAATAGATATTTAACAAAGAACATTGTGACCCATCAGGCTTGAAAACTGAATGAATTACTTAGTGAATGACATAGAAAAAGTCCTTTGAAGAAGACAGCTTGAAAATCAGTTCTATGGATATTCTATATAGTATTTCTTGAAGTTCTGTCAGATTCTTGGCACGTCCTTAATAGATAATAGACCTTAATAGACCTTTTATATATTTCCTGGGGGTGGGGGATCTTACTTTCAATTTCTCCAAAGCACTATCATCAGCAGAGAACAATTGCTAGAAAATATCAAGCAAATGCAAACATATTGTCTATACTTTAATGAATTACACTTTTCTGTGGGGAGCTGTAATATACCATATATACTCAAGTATAAGCCAACCAAAATGTAAGTCAAGATACCTAATTTTACCTATGAAAACTGGAAAAATTTATTGATTCAAGTATAAGCCTAGGGTGAGATTCCAGAATATTTCAAACCATCCTGTTTCATCTATAGAACATTTATAAAATTGATAGGAAATACAGAATATTTTTCTTCTTATGTACATTGAGAGTATGCACAAAGTAAGATGCTTCATGGGCTCAGTTCCCAGTTCTCATACATGGCATCAGGTCTCCAGATATTTAGAAGAGAGAATTTTCCTAACTTTACCTGGAAATACTCTGCACGTAAAGCATGTGTACACTTCCAGGCTACAACCTTTACTGTTGCACTTCTCTTCACCTAGAATAGGCAAGCAACCTTGTCGTGATATTCAGCCGGTTCAGCCCTGTTCACGCCAACTGGTGGCAGTAATTTTAATGAGTTTGCTGAACCGACAAATACTATCCCTGGCTGGCCCTGCCCACATACCCCCGCCCTCGGCCTTTCCTGCCCTAAATTCCCTTGTATTTTAGCTCAGCTAGAAGAGCAGATTGCCGTGCCTCAGGTGAACTAAAAAAAAAAACAGCTCACCCCCACTTGCCTGCTCCTGTAGCTGGCCGCTACCTCCCACATTGTCCCTGTAGCTTTCCGCGCCCTCCTGAACTGTCCTGTAGCGGAGCTTACCTGGCTCAGCCAGCATGAAGAACAAGGCGGCGACACTTCAGAGCTCTTAGAGGACCCAGAGCGGCAACTGACAGCTCCTAAATTGCAATCTTCTCTCCCAGCAAGAGCAGCAGCCGAGAGAAGCAGCTGCTGCTCCGGAGAGCAAAGATGAAGAATAAGCAGGTGGCCCCGAAAGCCTTGCTGCATGGCAGCCATGACACATGCATGCGCGGCAGCCATGATGCACGCATGTGCGGCAGCCGTTATGCACGCATGCACACCCTATTTTCGGTGAACTGGTTTTGGGATTATTTGAATGCTACCACTACTTCCAAACATCAACCTTTCCCAGCAGGATCATTTAGCTAAAACTTCTGGAAGGCACCCTCACCCCTCCCAATACTTCAGAAGTTGTGGGTGCACCAAAACTGGAGGTTTTAAAGAAAACATTAGACAACCTTTTGTCTGAAATGGTGTAGGGTTTCCTACTTGAACAGGAGGGTGGACTAGAAGACCTCCAAGGTCCCTTCCAACTCTGTTATTCTGTTCTGAAATATGTGGGCTTCCAGTCACAGAATTCCCCAGCCAGTAGAATGTCTGAGGAATTTGGAAGTGGGGATCCATTTCTTTTTTATCAGCTAAAGGGTGAGAAATACTGTTCTAGGGGATGGGACAATCTCAGTGCTTCAGTGCTTCAAGATGAGCTACAGAGTGTTCAAGAAGAGCTTCAAAGAATGTCCTCTTTGAATGCTTTGCAAAGCCTTATTAGAAGATGCCATTTGGGGGAAGTGGGCAATTTTCTACAATTAGATGATGGTGTTCTCAAGATTTCAGAGATGGTAGTAGAGAAGATGACTGTGGGTCTTCTTTCAACTATTTCTGACATATTTAAAAAAAATGGATGGCATGAAAGAGACCAGATAGTAAGAGGTTCATTTTACTTCCTCCCAGAAATGTTAATGGATTCCCCTCCCTTTTCTGTCTGGGTTGTATAGGAAGATGTGGGTGTTTGTAGAATGGAAATCCCCTTTATCTCTTCTCTTTCCATCTATCTTACATAAAACAGCCTTGATAAGCCCTTGCAAACAAAGCTCTCCTCTTGAGGAGGAAACAGCACAGGGAAACTTTGGCGGGGCTCCTTTCAGCGAGTCCTCCTCGAGAGGAGAGTTTGCAGGGGCAGATCTAGGAGGCAGCCCTTCCTTTCCCTGCTGTTCAAAGCTGCTGGGCCTCTTAACTGCGGCCTGCTGATCAGCTGATTGAGCACACTCGGTGAGCTGCAGAAGCTGGAACCCAAACACTGAGCCTCAGCAGCCTCGGAAACCAGGGATCTTGCAGTTATTTCAAAGAAAAACAGTAAAGCTCTAGCTCTGACTCGAGTATAAGCTGAGGGTGACTTTTTCAGCACATTTTGGATGATGAAAAACTCGGCTTATACTCGTATATACAGTACATTGTGAGACTTCTGAGAAAGAAATGGCGAATTGAAGATTGTTCTGCTTCACTGGTTCATTATAATCCCCTCTGGACAAGGAAAGGACATGAGACTGCCCACAAGGGCTCCATACAATTGCTCCTCACAAGGAGACTGCAAGAAAGTGGTCTCCAGTGGGTATAGAGCTCTGGAAGATGAGGGACTAGCCATGTTTATCCTGAAACCACAGCTTGGGAATGGAATATTGCAAATCAGAAGGTACAAATCTCCCGCTGCCACTTTTAACTGCCTGATCAATTAGGGCAGATCCTTCCTAAGTTTCTTCTCTGACCTCTAAGCCATTGGGGGGCTCTTCCCTCTTTAATTTGATCATTTCCTAGACAGCATCTGTTCCCCTCATCACTTAAAGCCATTCTCACATACTATTACATTTCTCTATATATTTCTTTCCATTTTCTTTATTACATTATTTCTTTTCTTTCTTTTCCATTTTTTAATTTTGGGCATTTTTTTCTATTTTGATTTTTATCTTTTATTTGTACCTTTTAATAAAATTACTATAAAATTAAAAAATGTATACATTGTAATAATCCTTATCTATGTATTTTACTTCATGGATTTAAATATATTTTCCTGAGAAGGGGTCTAGACTATCCAAAGATATCCATTGCACAAAACAAGAGCTATGATGGTGCAGTGGTTAGAATGCAGTACTGCAGCTTATTTCTGCTGACAGCCAGATGCCAGCAGTTTGAGTCTCACCTACTCAAGGCCTTCCATCCTGCTAATGTTGGTAAAATGAGGACTCAGATTGTTGGGGACAATATGCTAACACTGTAAACTGCTTAGAGAGGGCTGTAAAGCACTGTGAAGCTGTATATTAGTGTAAGTGCTACTGCTATTATGAATCCCTCTTCCAGGTATTTTAGAAAGAATTTGAACATAAAGTTGACATTATATGTGTGAATGCTGTCCTACAGTTAAAATGTGTTGGATTTAAACATATCAATAATCCAGAATTATGTAAGTTGTAGCCAAAACATTCTAGAGAGCATCATGCTCCCTTAGCTTGTTAATTTTATGATTAACTGGATTGATTAAACAAACTCTGCTGAGAGACAGGAGCAGGATGCCTTTATATGGTTGTTGATCTAAATTATGGCAACTGGAAACTGGCTGAAAGGATTTCCTTCACCATTAAAGCTAATATATCTACTGGGAATAAAGACAGACTAGCAGTAGACTCAGAATCACAGCTTGGAATCACTAAGCAGAATGCTGAGATCAGGAGAAAACCAGCTAAATTATTTGTACTGGCTTTAAGGAAAAGTGGAAACTACAGTAATCTAGATCCAGGATAATAATATGTAATGCAATCATAGGATGTATTTTTTAAAAGAAATTAAAATAACATGCATTCTTGTATGTCTTTCTGATTTTGAAATTTTGTTTCATTCATATTTTCAAAAGTTATCATATCAAAGACTACAGGTAGTCGTTGACTTACAACAATTTATTTAGTGACTGTTCAAAGTTACAATGGCACTGAAAAAAGTGACTTATGACTGTTTTTCACCCTTATGACTGTTGTAGCATTCCCATGGTCATGTAATCAAAATTTGGACGCTTGGCAACTGGTTCATATTTATGATAGCTGCAGTTTCCCAGGGTCATGTGATTTGGGCAACCTTTTTGACTAACAACTGCAGTGATTCACTTAATAACCATGGCAAGAAAGGTTGTAAAATGGGGCAAAACTCATTAAACAAATGTTTCACTTAGCAACAGAAATATAGTTGTAAGTTGAGGACTACCTGTATTGTAAAGGACAAGAAAACCAACAATTCTATGTTCTTACTTCTTCAAGACTGAAATTGATAGCTTAACAAGACCTTGGGTGGGTCATCCAGAGGTTTACATACAGGCTTTGAAATCAGTATAGTTCCACTTACCGTATATACTCGAGTATAAGCCGAGTTTTTCAGCACCCAAAATGTGCTGATACTCAAGTCAGAGCTTAAATTTTTTTTTTTTAACATTTTGGGCCCTCCCAGCAGCCTCTAGGGTATAGAGACTATAGAGGTCTACCTCTCTTCGCTGTGTTTTCAGCACAGCTGATGATCTGTTCCGCAGCCCATCAGCTGTTTTTCCCCTAGAGGCTTCTGCCGGAAGTTTGTTTCTTTAGAGAAGCCTCTAGGCATACTCTTTTTTATTTTTTATTTTATTTTTTTCAAAAACCAACCCTATCCCTACTCTTGAGCTGAGTAAATTCAAAGGATAAGATTATATATCTGTACTATATTTGGGGATATGGTAGATGTGCCAGTTTCCCAAGGCTCCTGTTTACAAGCATTGGGAGGGGTGGGGGTGCCTTTCAGATGTTTTAGCACTTCCTTTTCAAGTGATTAAGCTATGTGAGAAGAGATAGGAACTAGGAAGGGTGAGAAGAATAATAGTAATACAGACTTGATAATAATTCGACAGTGTTATGTAAATTATGCAGAGTGGTAAACCATTTCTATTTGTTTGACCCATCTGATTACAGAAGCATCTATATTTCCCTTAAAGAAACAAAATAAAAATCTCTATTTCTTATCAATTTTATAAATTGGATGAAACAGGATGATTTGAAATGTTCTGGAATCTTACCCTAGGCTTATACTCAAGTCAATTAGTTTTTCCTGTTTCGTAGTTAAAATTAGGTATCTCAGCTTATATTCGGGTTGGCTTATACTTGAGTATATTCGGTACATCTGGCTCTCACATACAATGAATAATTTAGTTTTTGTCTGTTTATTATACAATATTTAATAATTTGCTATTAATACATGAACTACATTCTGAAAACCACTGTATTGTCACTAAGGTACAAGTCTTACTTTGGAGTTTTATTTGTGACCATTTATCTCTAAGTCATTACAGATACATTACAACTTATGACCATTTAATGACTGTTGGAGTTACATGGCATCATAACTTTGTAGTTATGGCCCATAAAATTGTAGCCATTGTTAAATGTTGTGTATCCCCACTGCAGTCACATAACTGCATTTTGGATGCTGGGCAATTGGTTCACATTTACAACTGGTTGCAGCATCTCACTGTTACATTATGAATTGCAATGTTTTTTGCCAGTTTATGGCAAAAAAATCCCATTTGGGAAAACAGATTTAAACTTATGACTGTACTTTTTGTTTAACAATCACCATAAAAATGATCATAAAATTGGGTCTGGTTACATGAGTGCCTTGACTTATGATGGAAATTCCAGTCCAAATTGTGGTCATAAGTTGAGGATTACTTATATTTAATTTGGTAACCAGATATAAATCATGCATCCATGTATGAACTCATTCTGAAGTAGAAAGATGGGAGAATGAATACTTTCTTCTCTGCTAGGGTGGTATGCTTTCTTGTTTATTTATTTACTTATTCATTCATTCACTTTGCTTGTGCATTGTCTTCCCAAAGGCTAAGCAAAACATCTCACCAAAATACTATTTTTGTCCTATATTTCCATCTTCTTCCTAGAATACTATTCTCTAGAAAGAATAGAAATGTCACTAGATCAGTTTCTTGGCTCCCCTCCTGCCTCCGACGTCCTGATCCAATAACTGAAACATCTGTTTCACCTCTTCAATCAATACTTACTTCTTAATAGTCTTAACTATCCACAAAAAAACCAGTGACATTAAATGTTAATTATATCTATTTAGATTCGAAAAAAATTTATGGCTTGAGTTAATTATACCCAGAGTCATAAAAAGGTATGAGAGGAAAAAGACTGCTGCCTTTTTAGGCCAAAAGGCAAGCAATACAAAAAAAACCCACCTTTTTCTTGGCAATATCTTACAGTAATGCTAGGGGATTTAAGACATAACCTTCTGTAGCACAATCTGATACAACAATAATAGTATCAGGAGATCTGAAAAACAAAATAATGCCTAAGAGATGTCATCAGAGATATTGATGAGAAGCTGTTTTGTCTTTCTTCTTTTTTTCTGGTAAAGTCAAAACCAGCCTTCCCTAATCTGAACCCTCTAGAATGTTGAGAGCACAAATTCTAGAATTCCTGAATACATACTGGCTGGCAATTTTAAAAAACAGATAGTATAAAAATTGTTGTATATTAATTAATAAGTAAGAACATAAATAAAATGTAGTCCAAACACACCTGGAGAATATCCAACTGGAAGATACCAGTCTAGCATAAAATATTACATAATGTCATGTAATCACAGTGCACATATGATTGCTGCATTAGATATTGTAAGCAGAAACTGAGAAAATGTGTCATGCTATCTTTTTATCCCTAGTGTTTAGTAATATCTAATATATTATCATGACAGGAATAAAAAGATAGCAAATGACAACAGCTTCTTTAACATTGGTTTCAACCTTAGTAACGTAGTGTTTTTTTTAATGCTGCCAGTTTGGGGCTCAGACAGTTGTAGGGATACACTGGCTCCACCAGTGGCAGAAATTGTGATATCACAGAACAGTTACTGTTCTCATGTATTTCCTATTGCATTGGCTAACAGGAATTAACTATTAATAATATTTCATAGATCCACAAAATTCAAGAGTCAGTGAATGATAAAAAGGCTTTATTTACATTTTGATATGGGAAACAATTTTAAATAAAGCCTATAAAGTCTAAAATGCAATACACTTGAATGACGTATTTGATGAGCAATCTTTAAAGCATTGTTGCATCTTATTCTACAATGTCTTAGTCTCATATAGCGAACTATTTTTGTGATAAACTAATTAATTATGTTGTTCTATAATACAAAACTCCCACAATAGGCCATTTTTATAACAAAGCCATCAATCCTTTAAATCTTCATAGAACATATATCATCTACACCTCGAGTTCCCTTCGGGTGAAGAGAGGCGGGGTATAAATACGAATATAAATACAGTGATTTGTCAAGTGGGAGTCAACTCTAATGGCTGATCACATTTAATAATGAAGGCAGATTGTAAATGGTAGGCAGCCTCATTGTAAGTGATGTGAACTACTTTTCTAATGAATTGTCTCCATTTTTTTGCTACCTTCCATTTTCAACCATGTTACTCTAACATCCCTATCAACAAGGCCCATATCTATACAGTAATTTACAATAATTTGCCCTCTATATTTGATGACATGAATGATAGAAGAATACTGTGGACAATTACTGAAGATTATATCACCTCTGAATTTATGTCATTGAATTCCTGGTATTTTTTCAATATGGGCAATATGTGGGCTGCATGAGTAGTTCCACTAATCCCTCTCTTATGTTCAATTAATGTAGAAATGGGACAACCTTCAAATTAAAATTTTGTCTGCTAGAGAATAACCAAAACAGCACTTTTTACATTTCAATGTACTGAGAAAACATATCTATGACGAGTAAATTTGTGTATAAAAATAGTAACATTAAAAAAAAGCATTTGTCTTTTATTAGGAACTAGCTGATTACCCGGCCTTGCTTGTTTTTTTTTTTTAAAGTATATTTGTGCCACAGCATTTGCAGGCCTTCTGAAGCCCCCAGCTCCCCCTCCTACATTGTTTGCCGGCCTTCTGAAGGCCCTGGCACCACCTCCCACATCTCTGCTCCAACAAGGCCGTTTCTGGGCCAAGAGCAGGCCAGCTCTGAGGAAAGGCAGCCAGGGCTTGACAGGGGCTCTGGGCCGCAGCTGTTTGCAGGCCTTTTTAAGCTCCCGCGCCCCCTCCAACATCGTAGGTGACCTTAGTTAGCATGATGGGCTGCTCCATGTGTCTTGGGCCCATCTCTGCTGGGGCAAATCTGGAATTTATATGTATAAGATATGGCGCCTCAGAGGTTTGAATATGGTGCCTCAGTCAGTTTGAAAACTGCACGTGCTCAGTAGAGAGGCAAAACTTCACATGCTCAGTAGACAGTGGCTGTTTGTTACTGAAGAGTGTCCTCTTTGCACCGCAAAAAAGGGGTGAAAAAGGGCACCTACCCCTTGGAGACCCCGACAGTGCTGATCTTACTACGCTTTACTACCTATCTGTCAAGTTTGAGGTAGATTGGTGCAGAAGTGAAAGTTTGTCTAGAGCACATACAAACACACATCCACACCTCACCTCTCTTTTATAGATATAGATGAATGGACATTAAATTGGTTGCCGAACACTTCTTATTTGTGCCTTTCTTGTCAAATTGTAGTGAGCAGAAATCGACACATCATCATGCTACTAGTAATTTGATACTTGGGGCAAGTTGTATAGGAACAACTTTTATTTGTATCTAGGTGAACCAATTCTATTTTTTTCTTAGCAAAATTTTACATCATAGGAAGAAAAGAAAAAGATGGAACAGATGATTACATCTAGGGCTGATGTGGTAACTAGACAGGGAAACTCCATTCCAGGAAGGAGGGGCAAAAAAAATCTAGATAGCAGCCACCAACCATGTAATAAAATCTCCAGCACTTTTTAATGTGTGTCATTAAAAAAAGGGGGGCTTATAATTGTGAGCAAACCTTGACTCCCTGAAGACATCCACATTGCATTGCTGCATATATGAATGAAGGAGGATATAAATCAGCCAAATACATATAGGTAGTCCTCAACTTATGACCACAATTCAGCCCAAAATTTCTGTTGCTAAGTGAAATATTTGTTAAATGAATTTTCCCCATTTTATGTCATCTCTTGCCACAGTTTTTAAATGAATGACAGCAGTTGTTAAGTTAGTAACATGGTTGTTAAGTGAATCTGGCTTCCCTATTAACTTCGCTTGTCAGAAGGTCACAAAAACTGATCACATGACCCCAGGATACTGCAACCATCTGAGTCAGTTGCCAAGCATCTGAATTTTGATCATGTGACCATGGAGATGCTGCAATGGTCATAATTGTGAAAAATAATCATAAATCATTTTTAATGCCCTTGTAACTTTAAATTGCCGCCTCGAGTTCCCCGAATGGGTGAAGAGAGGCGGGATATAAATTGAAATAATAAATAAATAAATAAATAAATAGTCACCAAAAGAACTGTTGTAAGTTGAGGACTACCTGTATACACAAACATGTATGCCTGGATACTCTATAGAAGGAACTGATTTTGTAAAAAATTGCATCTGTTCATGCTATCAAAGATTTCCCCACATAATTGTATATGTTTAATGCAGCTATAGATTGGTACATTTTGCTTTGCATCTGAATTACATTCTGAAGGCCGCAAGAGTCATGAAGAAGGAACAAAATGTTAACACTATTGGAAACCGGGAGAGATATTTTTAAAGTTCGTCACGTGTACCCAAATAACTTTAGGGTACCATGGAGGAAGGGGTTTACCATGTACGCTCTCCTCAAGAAATAAAATGTTCTGGGCTGGCCTTGTAATGTTTCCTATAATGGTGAATTAATGAACAACAGAAGTTGTCCTGGAAAAATAGTCCTTTACCATTTAGTTCTAGGATACAGCAGGATGCAGAATTGTACACAACTCCACAGGAAAAGGCTCCCATGTACCAGAACATATCCAAGAAAAGTTGCTAAACATCATCACATTTGTATTGCTGATTTCCTGGCTTATGCAACTAGAAGGCTTCTGAAGTTCCTGATGCAGAACTACACTAGGACTTACTAGCTATCAGAGCAGCAGCAGGTAGTTATGTCAGGTCAAAGCCTGCCCTAAAGCCTCAGGGTCTCTAATTTACTGCTTTCCTCTTACCATAAAACCGAAAGGGGAAGGTGCTGCCTTTAATCGCTGCCTCAGGCGGCCCCTCCTAGAACCACACAGCAGCTGAGCAAAGGCTACAAGTTAATGCGCCTTCCGACACCGCTGCCTGATTCATGAGCCTGGCCTTGAGCAATAAACCGCTGAACCTCCTCAGCTGGGCAGCAGGATTTACAGCCTGCAGGGCTGGCACTCACGTACAAAGACTAGAACACCAACTGACAAGCCCATTATGGCCACTTTGTCAGGGTAGCTGATGGTTCATGTGCCCACTGCACGTGCAGAAGCATTAAGACACAGATACAGAAGTATAATGCAGATGCAAAGCAAAAGATACAAATTACAGACACATAATATAGAAGTCTTACAAGCTTATGTACTAGTGAACATACATGTATAAATATTAATATCAAACTTCTTAAATGAAAATTCCTAGGTATAGAATTATAAAGGTATATGTAATGTATTAATTGGTTGTCCTGAATCTACACACAGGCCACTTAAGTGTACGCTGTAATAGAAGCTGCGATAGAACTATCAACGTACAAGAATCATGTGATACCAAATCTACAAATATGGTCCTTTTGATTCTCATTTACTGACGTAGATAAGGTCAAGGACCTTAGTGGTACAATTCATAATTCACCAGATTAATTCTCCATCCATTCAGGATTGCTTAACAGAGAAAATGTACTGGTTGTACTGGTTCTACTGTCTTCTTCACTGTGAATAGAGCCGATACATACTGTATGCATTTATTATTCTAAAATTCTAGAAAATAGAAGGCAAATTTCTGAAGAACACTGTAACACTCATGCTTTATTTCATAGATGTTACAAGTAACCCTTGCTTACCAATTTCCTCACTTAGTGACTGTATGAATTTATAACGGTGTAGAAAACCCCAGCTTTGCGACCAGTCCTGTCATTTACGAGCATAGTGTCCTGCGGTCACAGAGTCGCCATTTGCATGCTTCTCAACCAGTTTGCAAAAAGAAGAATTAATGGAGAATGCAAAAGTACAATCACAAGTCACAATCATGTGAAGTTTCATTTAGCAACCATAGTGACTTGCTCAATGACCAAATGGCCAGTGACATTGTAATGCCAACACAGTTGTGTGGTTTTCTGCTTAGTGACTGTAGCACTTAGCAATGGAGTGGCTGGTCCCAATTGTTGTTGAGAAGCAAGGACTACACACACACACACACACACACACACACACACACAGCACTCTATCTTTCTCTCTCTCTGAGTATGTGTGTGTATGTATATGTGTATATATACATGCATGCACACATGCGCGCACGCAAGTTATATGACACAAATTCTGCTTTTCAAATTTAAATTTCATTTTAAGCTGGTATTCAGCATGCCAGTATTCTGTCTTACATTTTGATAGCTGGGACTCATGCATTTATGTCTCTCCTGAAGTCTTTCATAATTTGCTTAATTAAGTCAGTAGGTTTTCAGGTAATAGATCACTGACATAGTTTTCCTCCCTTTATACCTGCACACAAGTATCCCATATAAGGTTAACCATTTATAAATTCTGTAAGAGACGCTGTGATACATGGTGAGAACTACATTTTGTAGAGACTAGACGAAGTGAACACACATATTTATTTGGGGCAACACTTCACTATGTCCATCTTTCAACTCACTGATGCATTTGCTACACTCAGAGAGAATTTCTGGTCATTGCCCAGAAAATATTGAACCAGGCAGTGTCACTTAATGGAATGACACAACCTTGTTTTGCAGACAAGTAAAAATATCTGGTTTCTTTTAAACAAAAATGATCTAAACATTGGCTTAAAAGCTTTTCCAGTGTCAGAATACACTACCTAGCCCACTACAAACGTGTCACTCATAGTTCTTGCTTATATTGAATCTTAGCAACAAGATAGATTTGAAATGCACCATTAAACACATAGTCTTTGAATTTTTTTTAGTACTGTGATATTTTCAAAGAGCACATGAGGACATGGGAATTTCAGTATGAAACTGGTAACAGCTTTTCTGACAAGAGATTTCTGAGTTATCCCAGTCTACTATTTTATTATTTATTTATATACCACTTTCCTATTAATGCTTACAGAGAGAGAATTCCTAGAATTAGCAATTAAAAATAATTAGGCAATTCCCTCATCTTTCTTTCCCTTCTTAACAGAATTCTGCAGAAAGAGGGGGGAAACAAGAAAGACATTCTATAAAAATAGCACATTGCCTGATAGAAATGCATGTGTTTGGAAAAACAGCTTTATTCAATCTGCATTTTCTTTGGCCAAAATATTTTTTTAACAAAGAATGTTACCTACACTGCCAATAATCATGCTACTTAAATACTGTAACAGATCTAAGCATTTCCCTTCCTTTCTTATCTCTTGCTCTGATTCAATAGACTTGTACAGTCCTGCTTATATCTCCCACTCCTGATCAAATTTACAAGATGGAATTATGAATCCCACTAGTAAGCCCTTTCTTCAAATAATTAACTTGATATATGCCTTTTATTTCTATTGATTTAAAAAAAATCTCCCTAAATCTACCATATGTTTTGTTCCTACCGAACGGAGGGAAAAAACAGCCTTATCTTAGAAGTAGAGTTCAGGAAAAAGCTACTGGTCTTTTGGACTGTGCAAGTCTCAATCAGTAGCCTTGCTTGTCATCTAGAATTTATCAGCCCAACACAGATCTGCCATAATGTGTTGTATAACCAGTGCATAAACAAACTTCAGCATGATAAATGCTTTGCTTTGAAAGCCATAAAGTTATTAGCTGGTGGCTGTTAGCTACCGGTGAGCACAAGGCACATTTCCTCCATTAACCCTTGACGGCCCACTCCTGTGCCTGAACATTCATCAGACATGGGGACAGATTTTGGTGGCAAAAAGGTGGCAAGGGAACCCAAAGCACTCAGAATTGAGACCATGGAATCTCTGATTATTTAGCAGTAACACTAAATAATCAGAGATTCCACGGTGTTTCTGGGCTTGAGGGAATTTTCTGGGTTCAAGGTATATTGAAGTGGAATAGAGTAATACCTACCATTCTAATATCAGTAATATAGTAATACTTATTGTTCTAAAAGTAGAAAAGCATATACATTTAGTTAAAAGTTTTCTCTTTCCAATACTGGAAAAAGCAATATCAAGGAGCACAAAAGGGTCTGAGACTGCAAGAAAGGAACATTGCTTAAATCCATCAGTCAGTTAACAGTAAAAATCAGATGCCTGAACAGAAGGTAACTTCATTCATAATTCAGTCCTTTATTCACTATGTTACATCTGATTCTATTTACAACTAGATCCTCCCATCTATGACTCAAAAGAAAAGGCCATCTGATTTCACTGACAGTTTGCCAGACGATTAAAGATACCTCTTTGTTTTAGTTGTAATGCTATACATGTTGTAATCTCTAATTAATGTTAGTAATACAATATCTCATATACAGGTCAATAGAACATAATGGGCAAGGACAGCATATCATATGGGTAGGGAGTAGTCACTGTTTTTAAACGAAATGATAGAATTCAGTAAAAAGAAAAAATAGATTTTCTTTTCTTCTAAGGGGAAAAACTGTTTTGCCACTGTTTTCTGGTTTAGGAGTGTAACAATCTAAATAAATACTTCTGCACTGAAATGCTACATCAGAAGAAAAAAAATAATGGTGTGTGTGTGTGTGTTTGTTTATATGTGTGTGTGTATATAGTATATATATATATACACACACAGACATACATATATATATATATATAGACTCGTTTGTTGATTAGGGCTAGTTTCCAGATGATGCCTCATGCCTACCAGACATCTGGAAACT
>JANHGC010005128.1:179523-192715 GCA_027560395.1 Boaedon fuliginosus | reverse complement strand
AAACTCAATGTCATTGAGGTCTGCATCAGAGCTGTGGCTGACTTGGAGGGGGGGCAGGGGGGCATGGCCAACTGTCAGTTCCTTGTCAGACATGATGGAATAACACAATAGTCTCAAAATAAGTCCGTAAACCATGATTTATTCACAATGCAGATCACAGAAAACTGATTACATGCTCAAGAAGAATGAGGTTAGTGTCAGGGCTGAATATGCTCAGAGTTGCTTTATACTATTATTAGCTGCTTACCTGGCCTTACTCGGGTTTTTTTTTTTTTATTGGACTGGCAACTTCCTTCCACCTCCCTCCCTCTTCCCTTCCTTCCTTCCTTCCTTCCTTCCTTCCTTCCTTCCTTCCTTCCTTCCTTCATCCTTCCTTCCTTCCTTATCTCCCTCCCTTCTCCTCCCCTCTTTTTTCCTCCCTTCCTCATACAAACAAACATCTGCACCCCACCTCTCTTTTATAGATATAGATTTATCTATTTATTTATTTGTATTTGTAGGCCACCCAGTCCCATAGAACTCAGGGTGGCTCACAACATTGATAAAATATATAAACAATATAAAAATATTAAAATATTAAAATCCTTTAAAATTACTAACATTTGGTGGGTCAAGCTAGTCCGGTCCGCTGAAAGAGCCAGCTCTTCAATGCTCGCCGGAAGAGTCTCAAGAGCTCTGGAGGTAGATCGTTCCAGAGGGCTGGGGCCACTGTGGAAAAGGCCCTCCTCTGTGAAGTCGCCAGGTGACACTGCCTGGCCGAAGGTAACTGGAGGAGGCCCACCCTGACATGCCTCCTGGCCTTAAAGGCACAACTTAAACTGGAAAGTTAAGTTGTGCACAACTTAAACCTTAACCCCATAACTCCCAAATAGCAACTCCAACATATTCAGATCCTGACACCAACTAGATTGGTGTTGCCAACTGGGTGGGCATGGCCAGCTTGATGCCACTCACTGGGCATGGCTGACTGGGTGGGCATGGCCAGCTTGACACCACTCCCCAAACTGCCAGCATGTTTCCTCTTTGTATTGGATAGACCGGGCCGAAACCACACTGACCGGCCCCTTACATTTTCCAGGACGGCCCCACAGGCTGGATCTGACGACATCACGGCCCACATCTGGCCTACAGGCCTTGTGTTTGACACCCCTGGTTTAGAGTGTCCCACTACTTTAACCATGAGCATAGTGGCAGGCAGCATATTAAAAAAAAATATATATCCTTTCCTGTGATCCATTCCATGAATGTATGTAGACATATGATTGCAGATCCCAGGTCATTCAATGTTAAGGATGTTATTGTTGTGTCTTCTTGTGCAGGCTGGTATCTATTGATATTTCTGGCTGGAATAATTCCTTTGATTCTGGTCGTCCTACTACCCAGAATACCCGAAAGTCCTAGATACCTACTGATCCAAAGGGAAAATGAACAGAAAGCAAGGAAAGGTAAAAATAATCAAAAGTGTACTGAACAGAAGTAAGAGCTCAAGCGTCATTTCGCCCATAGTGGGCCAACTTGGAAGACAATGAGAAATGGGAAACGTTGAAAGACCCCTTTCTCAGCGACTGTTAACCGATGGTTGTTATTTCAGTACTGTTGATCACATGCATCAATACTAGCGTCAGTAGTGATGCTTCCGACACACAACTTACAATCATATATTTTTTACATAGAAATTGGATGTCTTAGGTTGAAATGGAACGCATGTTGATAGTAAGAAGGATGACCAAAGAGAAAGAAGAGGACACGTAAAATTAATTCCAGATGTTTCCCCTGATTAGACTGTCCCATTTTTTTTTCATCACATTATACAAAGTGATCAGCATTGTTCGAGAACGCCTCCTGCTACCGAATACCTCCCAGCGCCCAATAAGATCCCACAGAGTTGGCCTACTTAGGGTCCCGTCAGCCAAACAATGCCAGCTGGTGGGCCCCCGTGTTAAGGCCTTCTCTGTGGCAGCGCCGACACTCTGGAACGAACTACCCGCTGAGATTAGGATCACCCCTACTCCTTTGGCCTTCCGCAAAGCCGTAAAGACCTGTGGTGGAGGGCCTGGAATTAACAACGACCCTCTGGATGAATGTGAATGATTGGTTTATTGTGGTTTTTTAATTATGAATTGTATATTTTATTGTTGTAAGCCGCCTAGAGTTCCCCCTAACAGGGGAAATGAGGCGGGGTATAAATTTAATAAAATAAATAAATAAATAAATAATAACAATAACAATAAAGGTTAATTTGCAGTAGAAGTAAGGAAATATGGAATAGGAAAAAAAAGAGGGTTTTATATGCTATGCTAGTAATCCCTGTATAAAGTATCCTTTTTTCACTAAAATATTTTTCAACAAGCCAGGTAGTACTGTAAAATTCTAGTTCTACACCTCTCAGTGCTCAGAGAGGTGTTCATAATTTAGATGGCATGGTTCCCAAGTAATGGGCCCCATCAGTCCAGCACTCTGGGGCTGTATTTTTTCTCAAAGATCCATTTTATTGGGTACAACGTATCAGCATGTTCAAATGTGGCTTAATGTCAAGGCTCCGACTACCGACTCCAAGCAAGTGGGCCACTTTGTATTCCTCAAGACATGGCATCTGGTGTGACGACAACTTTGGTGGCTAGCAATGAAAAAGGACAACAAAAAGATACCAAAATACGTTGAAATGTGACAACATGATGTACCCAATAATATGGATCTTTCAGGAAAAAAACACAGCCTCAGAGTTTGATTGATTGGGCCCATTACTTGGAACTATGACATTAGAGATATGAGCTACAACCTTAGGTACATAATCTTACTGGCATTCATTAATGATTACTGTGAGATCCAGAAAGAAACATTTGTCCGACCCAACTTGAAAGTGACTGTTTCATTTTAATTTCCATTTCTCATCTAGTATTCTAAGGACAATTTTTAAGTGATTTTCATCCATAACTTTTAGCAACTACCCACTTCTGCTTATAATGAAACTTTTCCCTAAAACTAAGGATATACAGTATTAACTGCCCTTGATAAAACAATGACATATTTGTTCCCAGCAATTTTCAAATTGCTGGGAACAAATCAAATGCTATAGTACATGTTAGTAGTGATACTTTTAATATATTTTTAGTATCTTTTCATGCCCTAACTATATTTTTTATTATTGCCCTATATTATCTACACAAATTGATGATGCTTCTACTGTTTTCTCAAAATATCCCACAAAATATCCCACAACAGTAATAAAAAATAAATAAACACTTACAGAGGGGAAAAGTTAACGCCATGCGCTGGCTGGCCCCCACAGACACTGGTGGCCCTCCTTGGCTGTCGCTTCTATCTGGCAATCAATTGACAAGAAATTGAGATTATGAGATATGACAATCACCATCAGAAGGAAGACAATCAATTGACTCCTATAGCTGAGCAAGTGACATTTAACAGTAGAGATTTTCCAAATTTAGTTACTATCATGGGATTAGATATCCAAAGCTGCAGCTTTAGTCTTATAAAGAACACACAAAAAGAACTGCTGTAAACAGACTGTTTTTATAGATCCTGATACCTAATGTTTTCTCACAAGAAACCACATACAACATAATGAGATTAGGAAAGAGGGATGGAGAAATAATGTGCAAGTCTTATATGTTGAACTATAGAATAATGCTGTGCAGTTTTTCAGAAATATGCAGAAGCATAAATACAGCACCTGTATGCAACCCTTTAAAGCTGCTGGCCCCACAATCCCACAGAAGACTTAATTGTTTTAAGGAGCTGTAGACAGATGTTACTTTCACACCTTTGCACATGTCAATGTAACTTTTCTATGTTATTCCCAAAGCACTGTAATGTTTTACTGTAGAATCAATTTAAAGAAACCTAAATGCTATTAAACCATCTCACTGAATGCACACCACATTTTCATATGTAGGCAGCTTGAGACTATATTTATTTATTTGCTTTATATATTTTCTTCCGTCAGAAGTCCAAGGAAGATTATCAACATACTGCTCCCATTTTCTTCCACAAGATAGGATGGGTCAGTCTAGAAACGTCTGGCATTCAGTGAACTTCCAGGGCTGAAGATGGATCTAAACCTGGGTCTCTGTGTCTGAGTCCGATGAGTTAACCCAGCAGTTCTCAACCTGTGGTCCACAAATCCCTTCAGGGGGAGCGGTGATGTCATCATGGGGTCCGTGAAGGCTTGAAGAAATGTTATGATTTAAATCTTGGCTTAAGTCTTGGTGGTCCGTGGCCATGATCTGTGGCCACAAAAGGGGGTCCTCAGTGAAGAAAAGGTTGAGAACCACTGCTTGAACCATGATATCAGCATGGCTCTATTCCTTTCCAGAGCAACAGCTAATAATCAGCTACTTACCATCTTACAAGATCAGATGTTTAATTTTACAAATCAATTTGAATCCAGTTCATATTTTGTTTCTCAGAGGTTTTTAATTGCCAAAATATCTCTTCCAAAGGGCCTTGGTGAATGTTGTTTGTTCACACACAACTCATGTTTGCAATTCGGTATGAAACTTGACCTGATGAGAATCCTAGCTTGATCATTGCAAAGAACATTTTGGAAACAGTCTACAAAATCAATAGAACCTTGGGAAGTTCTAGCAAACCGGGACAATAATTTTTTTTGCCTATTTCCATGCTTTTACTCCCCTCTCTAATCTTCTTGTCTTTCAGCTTCTGACATGTCATTCAACAGAATTCTCCTGATCAATCAAAAAAATGATATATTTATGTTTTAATTGAAATTTTTACATCCTTCAAAGTTACATTAAAATATCTACATTTTTTATGATTAATACTAGCATTCCTCATTGCTTCTTCAGTTGCAAAATGGTGCTATTTCCTTAAACAATATAAGAGAGGAAAGAGAGAATAAGTTGGCATGTGATATACTAGCTATATGCCCTTAACTTTAAAAAGTAATGTAAATCTGAATATTCTACTTAAACCACTTCATCCTATCCTAAATAAATAAAAACAAAAAGTTCTGATTCATGTATAGTAATCTCTTAAAAAGTTTATCCAGTGTAGAAACTGGGCCCTGGAAGTAAAATCTTTCATTATTTAATTTGCAAAAATACATCGTCAATAACATTAGTTAGAAATAAATCAGAATGGAATATTTTAAATATTCTTCAGTGCTCTATAATTGTAAAAACAAATCTCAATACATTTGCAGCAATTTTCAAAGTAAATTATTCCAGCACTGAACTTCTATACGACTATTAAGTTTCTTTTGTTTAAACATGAATATGACAGTCATGATTTTTTAACATTGTTTTCTGAGATTTGGGGGCAGGGTTTGACTCTGGGCTGTCATTTTTGTGTTAATTTTATTGTTGTTTTGGCTTGAGAAGAATTTGTTTTCTTAACCCAATTGGTTTCTTTGATTTTGGATTGGGGCTGATTTATCTTTTTGGCATTTATTACTATAAACCACCTAGAGTCTTAGGAGGTGGGCAGTATATAAATATCCATAATTCATTAGTGAACATACAAAAAAATCTGAGCTGGCCTAATTTACCAGCTTTGCCTTTAGAAATAATGCATTGGTTGTAAGTGCTATTAGGATACTTAATTGAGCAAATGAATGGTTTATAATAGTTCAGACTAAACCAAGCAAAACAAATCAAAGTTGAAAGAGATACGATTCAGCCAAAACCTGCCTATACAAGATAGTTTGCTAGGTTTATACAACTGAAAGAAACCAAGTCTAGGTTAATGAGGTTCTTAGGTGGTCCTGCTACAGATGGGTCTAATACTGTCCCGGTGGCTGGAGGATATGAGGGTCTGGATGGGGACTAACAAGCTCAGGTTCAACCCTGACAAGACTGAGTAGTTGTGGGTACTGCCCCCCCCATGGTCCAGTAGATTATCCAGCATTATCGCTGGGGGGAAGGAAATTTGCTCCCCTCAGAGCGGGTGTGCAACTTGGGGGTTCTCTTGGTCTCGCAGCTTCAATTGGACCACCATTTAGCAGCTTTGGCCAAGGGGGACTATACACAAGTTCACCTGTTGCACCAGTTGCGCCCCTTCCTGGACCGCGAGGCTCTTCTCACACCATTGTCACCTCTCATTTGGATTACTATGCCCCCCTTTTTTGTTTTTGGAATGTTTGTGAATGTGTGGGTGGTTTAGATGTTTTTAAATTGCAATATATTGTCATTTTAAATTGTTGTTAGCCGCCTCGAGTTCCCCCTGACCAGGGAAGTGACGCGGGGTACAAATCTAATAAATAAATAAATAAATAAATAACTGCACCCACATAACACCTATCCTCCGTGAGTTGCACTGGCTCCCAGTGGTCTTCCTGGTGGAACTCAAGGTACTAGTAACAACTTTTAAAGCTCTATATGGCTTAGGAGCGGGGTATCTTCAAGACCGCCTTCTGCTACCTTATGCTTACCAGCGCCCGGTTAGATCCCACAGAGTTGGCCTGTTACGGGTCCCGTCAGCTGAACAGTGTCGGGTGGCAGGTCCCCGAGCTAAGGCCTTCTCTGTGGCGGCACCGACCCTCTGGAACCAACTCCCTGTGGAGATTAGAACTATTCCCAATTTGCTGACCTTCCGCAGGGCCACCAAGACCTGGCTCTATAGGCAGGCTTGGAATTGATGTTCTCTCCCTCCCCTCTTCCTGCTCTATCCTTGACCAGGGAAATGAGGTGGGGTATAAATCTAAATAAATAAATATCCCCTTTGGATGATTTTTGATTGTAGTATGAATGCGTAATTTAGTAATTTTAGTATGTTATTGTATAAAATGTATTTTAAAATGTTGTAAGAGTTCCCCTTGACCGGGGAAGAGAGGCAGGGTATAAATCTAAACAAACAAACAAACAAACAAACAAACAAACAAATGATACAATATAGACAAACATATATATGCACTGACATGCCAACATGCACAATGCATCCATCAATGGCTAATATTCTTGCTGGGTCACAGAATTGCTATCCATACAGGCCCACTGCTGTTAAGAGCAACTTAGGAATCATTTCCAGACACTACACTGTACATGTGCACAGTCTGTTGCATAACAAACTAAGGTCCCATTTCCTGTTCCCCAGAACCGTTAAAACCTCACAAACCACTAGGAAGAACTGTTTCCTGCAGGTGTCCCAGGAACATGAATCACACCTTGTCAAAATGCTGGCTATGAACCAATGGAACAAGATTCTTCAAAAAGTAGATACATCTCGCAGTCTTTGTCCATGCATAACTTTCTAACTTGCTGATCTACATCCTGATCAGGAAGGGGTTAAATGAGTATTAATCAGACACTTTCAAGAAGCTTTGAAAACTCATCCAAATATTATAAAAAATGCCTTTAATCATCTAATAGCCCAAACGGGGAAGTGATGGATGGGGTGATCTTTGCTTGAACAGATGCGCCTGGGGATGTGGGCTTACAGGAGATGGGAAAAGAGACGATGACACTTTTCCTTCCTCCCTCCCTCCCTGCTTGGAGCAGTTAGAAATATGAGGTCACCCAGCAAGAGATGATAACACATTAAGGGCTCTTGAGAGATTGGCCTGTCAGCCTTGTTAGGAAGAGGCAATTGGGGCTGACTGTATAATTAAAGGCTGGAGAAAACCATAACTCACAGCAGTTTAGACAGCAATGAAGGGACTCTATCCGCTACAGTCTTTTCTATTTGGAAAAACACCTCAGTAGAAGTGAGCTTAGTTCAATGTAGTTTGGGCTTCAACAAGGTGCTCTCAATAAATTGCAAATCGGCAATTTCAATTGCAGTCCTTCTGCATCAAGTTTTGCAAATATGAATTTGTCACACAAAGCTACTACATTACTGTGAGAAGAAAAACAAGCCAAGGTCAGGATGGAGGAGTTTTCAAATAGCATGACTTATTATAGGAAAATGTAAGTCTCAAGACGAAGTAATCGAAAATCCCCAGATTACTTTGCTATATGCTTAAACCCTGTCCTAATATATGAATCCAACTGGTATGTCTGAATTACTTCCAAAGGCAGTTGTTTGATTCAGATCACATAGCCCTGAAAAAGATGTTTATAAGCTTTATCTGCTTAATTAAAAGCATCCTCCAACAGATCATATCAGCTGGCAATCAAATTGTAGAATTTCTGTTCCTCAGTATTGAGAATGGTGACACTTTCTCACTGTATAGGCATAAGGTATAGAAGGTAGCAAGTTTGGTACACTGTTGCTTTATTACTATAAATTAATATATGAATAGTTTCTTAATGGAAGGAAAGAAAAGAAAAAGACAACCAGCAGGAAGGGGGATAGACTTGGTTACAACGGTAATTAATACAACATTAGAAACCTGAAGGCTCAAGTTAGAGACAGATCATCATGGAGAAAATCAACAATGATGTGACAGAACATAATCAATCAGTTCACTTAAAAGAACACTGAATTTCCTTGGGATATTAAGGATTTATTAAACTAAATCTCTCAATATAATACTCTGAACAGTAAACGGTCTACTTATCTCACTTGGTTCTTACTGATGGCATTCCAATGATGGCAGTATTTCATGTAATCTCTGGAGTACAGTTGGAGACAAGATATTAGACACTACTTCATACCCCTCCCAGTATTTTTGCAATGGAATCTATGTTTCAGTGAATTTGATTCTGCAATTTCCTTTGGCATTGTAGTTTCATAAACCATGATGATGATGATGAATCAAGTGAGTGTTGACTCTTAGTGACCACACAGATAGATTTGGTCCAGGATGATCTATCCTCAACTCAGTCCTTTGGATGTCTCAATAGTGCACCTATTGCCATTGCTGCTTCTCATGCTCTTTTCCCCTTTCCTTCCCCTTTTATCAGCATTCCAAACTTCTCAGCCAAATATGGTACATTAAGCCTGATCTCTTGTGCTTTAAGCAAGAACTCTGTATTCATTTATTTTATGATCAGATAGTTTGATTTCCAGGCTAACTATAATATTTTCAGAAGTTGTCTCCAACACTGAAGCTCAAAAGCAGTAATATACTTGCTTCTTATTTCTCTAAAGTCTAATTTTTCCTTCCATAGAGTCTCATGCCATTGTTTGCATGATTTTTTGTAGGAAGGGACATCACAGAATCTGAATATTTTTTCCAAGGCATTCATTGCTACTTTACCAAGTATTAGTCTACTAAGTATTTGTTGACAGCTGTTTTCTTTATTGTTAATAGTTGATCCTAAAAGGCAAAGGCTATACACAACCTCAGTATCTTCATTGCCAATTCTAAGCCTGGTTACCATACTTGTAGTAATGAGTTTGGTCTTTATATTTAATCCTTTTTTTCTCCTTAATTTCCATTACTAGAACTTGTGGATTATTTACATTTTCAGCTATCAGGATAGAGTCACGTGCATAATACAGGCTATTTCTTTCACTTAAGGGGATAAATGGGGAATTCATCAAATTTGCAAATGACACCAAGCAGGCAGAAATAGCCAACACTCCAGAAGATAGCCTTAAGATACAGAAGGATCTTGACAGACTTGAACATTGGGCACTATTGACAGACTTGAACATTGGGCACTATCTAACAAAATGAAAGTCAATGGTGAAAAAAGTAAAGGTCTACGCTTAGGCAAGAAAAAACAAAATGCACGGGTATAGCACAGATGGTATCTGGCTCAACAGTAGTAATTGTGACAGGGATCTTGGAGTCCTAGTTGACAATCATGTAAACATGAGCCAGCAGTGTGCTGCAGCTGCCAAAAAAGCCAACACAGTTCTAGGCTGCAATAACAGAGGGATAGAATCAAGTTCACATGAAGTGTTAATACTACTTTATAATACCTTGGTAAGACCACACTTGAGCTACTGCATCCAGTTTTGGTCACCACAATGTAAAAAAGATGTTGAGATTCTAGAAAGTGCAGAGAAGAGCAACAAAAATGACTAGGGGGCTTATAAAACATATAAAGAACGGTTGCTGGAATTGGATATGTCTAATTTAATGAAAAGAAGGACTAGGGGGTGACATGATAGCAGTGTTCCAGTATCTCAGGGGCTGCCACAAAGAAGAGGGAGTCAAGCTATTCTCCAAAGCAGGCAGGACAAGAAGCAATGTGTGGAAACAAATCAAGGAGAGAAGCAACCTAGAACTAAGGAGAAATTTCCTGACAGAACAATTAATCAGTGGGATAACTTGCTCCCAGAAGTTGTAAATGCTCCAATATTGGAGGTTTTTAAGAAGAGATTGGACAGCCCTTTGTCTGAGATGATATAAGGTTTCCTGCCTAAGCAGGGGGTTGGACTAGAAGACCTCCAAGGTCCCATCCAACTCTGCTATTCTGTTATTATCATTCTGTTCTATTATCATTCTAGAGATGTTATCACAGGCTTTTGTAGAAAATTAAGTCCTGCGTCAGCAAAGGTTTAATTATTTTCTCGTTTCGCTCTTGAAGAAAATTGTGAGCTATTAGATGAACTGTGCAAAAATTACAGTGTTTATTTTGAGGGGGGCGGGTAGGGTTAGGTTAATTGCTTCAAGAGGATTTCCTTTCTTGGCATCGCACTTAAAAAAATTTCTAACCATATCAGTCTTCGGTATATTTTACCTATAGGGCATGGGTGCTCTTGGGAAATTAAAGACAACTCTCCTCAGAGACTTTCTCCCAAATCTCTTAGACAAGAGGTAAATACACTTTCTAAGATGCTGTACGTTCTTTAACATGTTAAGGAAAATATTTCTCAAGAAGTCTATCCTTTTTCCTCAACGTACGCTGTAACATTTGGTATAATTCTTCAAAACACTGTCTTGAGGAATGGATAGGGAGATAGAATAAATGGCAATTGGAGAAGACAATGCAGGTAAAGGAAGACGAACAAGTCAAGGTAAATATAGAGAGAAAAAATGAAGTCCATATATTATACAACAAGCCTATAGGAAATAATTTTACTGCAGATGTGAATGTGACTTCCTACCATGGATAAATGTCTGAATCCTAAAGTGAGACTTTTGTGGTGTGCTGTCTGCTCAATTGCTATTAAGTGCAGCCATGCTCATAATCAGATTTTTCCCCTGACAACATCTAAGCCATAATATTTATTTATATATTTATATTTTTTATTTTACTTAGATTTATACCCCGCCTCATTTCCCCGGTCAAGGGAATTCAAGGCGGCTAACAACAATAACAAATAAAATAGTATGCAATTTAAAAAAACATTTACTAAAGACAATCTCACGGCAACATTCATCCAAGGGAGGGGAGGGTACATTAATTCCAGGCCTTCCGCCAGAAGCAGGTCTTAACGGCTTTACGGAAGGCCAGTAAGGTGGGGGTGGTCCTGACCTCGGCTGGAAGTTGGTTCCAGAGGGTCGGCACCACCACAAAGAAGGCTTTAGCACGAGGACCCGCCAGCAGACATTGTTTGGCTGATGGGACCCGCAACAGTCCAACTCTGTGGGACCTCACTGGGGCTGGGAGGCATAGGATAGCAGAAGGCGATCTCAAAGGTACCCCATTCCTAAGCTATGTAGGGCTTTATAAGTTGTTACTAGCACCTTGAACAGCACCTGGAAGACCACTGGCAACCAATGCAGCTCACGGAGGATCGGTGTTATACGGGCGCACCGGGGTACACCCTTGATCACTCGCACGGCTGCATTCTGTACCAATTGAAGTCTCTGAGTGCTCTTCAAGGGCAGCCCCATGTAGAGCGCATTACAGTGCATTACTTTTTCCCCCTAAAGTATGTTATCCTATCATATAGATCAGTGATGGCGAACCTTTTTGTCATTGTGTACTGAAAGTGCGTGCGCGCACCCCTGCAGGTGCCCCCACACACCCGCACCCATAATGCAATGTGTGCATGATCCCCCCATGACCTCTGCCCCCATGCACGCGACCCCCCAGGGGTGGGTTTCTGGGCTGAAAAAACAGCTGAGGCAGGGCAGAGCCAAAGAACAGCTGATCTGTGCTGCGGCAACGCGGATCAGCTGTTTTTCGGCTCTGCTGCTTCTCAGCTATTTTTTAGGCCTAAAAACCCACCCCTGGTCGGGGTCGGGCATGCATGTGGGGGGGTCATGGGGGTCACGCACCTATGCACGGGGCAGAGGAGCATGGGGGTCATGGGGTGCCAGCCAACACGGCTGTGTGGCACTATGGATAGCTATGCCATAGGTTCGCCATCATGGATACAGATTGATGTCCTCCCGGCTCAAACTGAAACATGCAATAATTTAATTATACCACTAACCAGACTTCCCTAGCAGGCTGCTATTCAGTACTAATCTACTATGGTTCATACTGAAAATGGAAAATCAAGATCTAGAAAGTGTATCAATGAAGCCATTATTTTATCAGAAATGCCTTCGTTATTCTCTCAACAGGCAGTCCTCAATTTATGATCACAATTGAATCCCAAATTTGTGTTGCTGCGTGAGACAATTGTTAAGTGAGTTTTGCCCCATGTTAAGAACTTTCTTGCCACCGTTGTTAAGTGAATCACTGCAGTTGTTAAATTAGTAATCCAGTTGTTAAGCAAATCTGGCTTCCCATTGACTTTGCTGATCAAAAGATTGCAAATTGTTGTTAAGTGTAGCCCCATCTGCATTAGGAAAGAACATTAAGAACCAAAATCAGTGTTTTTCTATCTCTTTCTAGTAGCTGAAAACTGTTACTATAGTTATTACAATAAAAATAGTACTAGCCCTACCGACCAGATCTTCTTTGTCTGACCTATCTTGTAGGATTGATACGGTAATCTTTCGGAATGTCACATCTGCCAAACCTTAGAGGTTTTCTTTTTTCCGAGAGACTGATTCTGACTTTGCTCTCTATTACTTCCAATAATCAAATTTCGATTATTCATTCTATAAAACTAATCGATCCTTATTGTAACAGCGTTCCGTGCGCCTTCGGTGTATAGTCATGACCACAGAGACGTCTTTGGACAGAGCAGGGTCTTCAGCTTTGAAATGGGGATGAGCACCGCCCCTTGGAGTCGGGAACCAACTACCACGTATGTGCGAGGGGAACCTTTACCATTAACATTTATCCTTATTGAAATATAATGTAATGTTTGAATTTTCTGAGTTTTCTGAGTTTTATTATTATTTTTCCAAATGTAACACTGTTTAATAAAATTAGACATGTCGTGTTTTTTTTTTTTTTTTTAAAAAGTTTTTTATTTTAAAAATTTTTAAAAACCATTACATTACATAACCAACACATCAACATTTAAACTAACA
>JANHGC010005128.1:138547-150145 GCA_027560395.1 Boaedon fuliginosus | reverse complement strand
CATGTTGTAAGCCGCTCAGAGTCCTTCGGGAATTGGGCGGCATAAAAATGTAATAAATAAAATAAATAAATAATAAATAAATAAATAAATAAATTGGAGAAAAAACAAGGAAGTCCCAGGATCCAATCTAAGTAGGTCACTGGGACCAGAGTTTTGATCTTTCAAGCTTTCAGACTTATGCTGGAGCCCATCCTCAGGAAGCTTCTCTCTCTATGGCACCGACTCAGATTGGATCCTGAAACATTATCCTGGGACACATACAGTATATGTGCCTTCATTTGTCAAGATTGCCGCCTCGAGTTCCCCATCTGGGTGAAGAGAGGCGGGATATAAATCGAATAAAATAAAATAAAGAAAGTCTGACTGCCTTTTAGCGCAAAAGACTTCAGTTATCTGGATAGTGAACTTTCTGACTCTAGAATAGTTTAAAATAATCAGCCAAGCACTATAAATTCTATTATTCTCAGGTATTACAATTTAATTGATAATATATCTGTGACAGGGCTTCAGGATAGAAATATACTGCATTTCACTTTAAGATTTGGACTGACCAATTTAAATAAATCTTTGGATGAAAGTAACGTGACATGACTCAATAGTTTGGAAGCCACCTGCTTACACCTAGTTCTGGATATCACATTTAAGAATGATTCAGAGCAACTGAAACAGGATCAGAGAAGACAACAAAGATGACTAGAATCTAAAAGCTGTAAGAGAATCACTCTTACAAGAATGATTGAAGGAAGTAGGAAGCTTAAGATTAGTTCCTTAAGACAAAGGGAGGTACAATACCACTCTTCAAAAAGCTGAAATAATGTCACATAGAAGATTAAAATCTGTTACCTCTTGTTCCAGGGTGCAGTACACAGAACAATGAATATAAGTTACGAAAAGGAAGATTCCAATTAAATGATTTTTAAAAAGTTCCTAGCAAAAATAGGAATTCAGTAGTGGAACCAGTCACCCAAAGAAGAGGTGAGTTCCCTGGATATTTCATAACAAAGACCAGACAGCAATCTGTCTAGGAGGCTTTAATTTGGATTGCTGCATTGAACAAGCAGTTGCATTTAATAACTTAAATGCCCCTTCTAATTCTAATGTGCTATGACTAGTGACCATTTATTCCAGAGGTAGGATTCTCAGGCAGAATTCAGAAAAATTAAAACGAAGTCTGTAAAAATATACCAAATGCCTTCATAACAGAAAGGTAGTTTTACCATGCTACTGACTGCCTAAAGCAGAGTTCCCTGACCTTTCCAAGTTTGCTGCCCAGAGTTGGGGGAAGAAGGGGATGATTTTGTGGGAAGGGCAGGCATATGCATATGGGCTTGTGAGGGTGCCTGCAACATTCATGGCAACAAGTGGGCCACGTGTGCCCTCCACAATGCTTATGCGTGGGGCCACGAGCACCCGCAACAATGCTCATGTAAGTGGGGCCATGAGTGCCTGCAATAACGCTTGTGCAAGTAGGGTCACGACTGCGCGTGGAAATGCTCACTTGAGTGGGGCCATATACACGGGCCAGCCAGCCATTAATGTGAGCTGGTGGTGATAAGACTGCAGCTCAGTAGGCTGAGAACCCCTGGCCTAAAGCACAGATATATAATAAGTCTCTTAAAATTAGTAAATAGAAAAAAAGTTCCTAAATGGGTAATTTTCTGGCCTCTTGTTCTCCCCTGCTCATGCTTGCTCAAAACTTATTTGAGAAGATATGGACTCTTTTCTACACAAAGGAGGATTGAGCATCTGAAACATCTGGAGGAGGGAGAATCACCTTAAAGCAGCAGAGATTCTTTCCACAACTTTAGCCCAGTATCCCATCTTTCATTCTTGAGCAACAGCTGCAACTCATATGTCCCAAACTGTATTTTTCAAAAAAAGTCACTCACCTTCTAGACAGGCTTCATGGAAGATGAAGACAATCCCAATATACTTTATTTCCATGAATCTGCTTCTATTAATTTAACACAGATTCAAGCCTATTGGCTTCAATCATACACAAAGCAAATACTCAATTTCATATAAAAAAGAGACATGTGGGAAAACAGAATCAACTTTTTATATTCCTAGTGCTTAGCTCTCCTGAAGTATTTTCCTATCAGAGAAACTCGGATGTGTCTATAGAGTGTAAGCCACAAGCAGAGATAACGTAATTTTTCAATAAGCATCCTGACTTTGCTGAATGATTACAGTAAATATGATAGACATAATAAAAAGATATTCATCATCAAGCATCAGGCCTATTTTATTTAGGATAAGAAATATGCTTAAAATGATTTGAGGACTACAGAGTAATTTTATGTTGTTCTATCAGTAAGGATCATTAATGTTACTGTAGATCAAATCATACTGGCATTTTGAGAGTATAAGCATAAAATTCCCATAAGTATTTTAAAAACCAGAAGGAAGTAATGAACTTATATATCTGAAAGGATTTAAAATCACAGCTTCGGGTACAAATTAATTCTGAAAAGAATACAGAAATTAAGCTATAGCAATGTTCTTTTAAGGGAAGCACAGCTTGTCTAAGAAGTTATTCCAGTGTTTGCTACATCCTATCAGTTTTTAGAGCTTGTAAAAAAGATCTTACGGTATGTTTAATGGAAACTGGAAAAACAATAACAGGGGCAAGGGGTTGGGAACTGAACGTGCTTTATTAAACGCAAAAGCCAGGCAGTTTGTGGTAGCAACAGCTTCCCTGTTTCTCACTAAAGGCCTGGTGCCATAATAAATAATTTCCCTGCATGAAGACAGAGGAAAGTGAGGATGCAACAACATGAAATTTTTCATTTTTCCCCATAAATCACCGCAGTGTGTAATAATATTTGTTTTTTCTAATGAGTCTCCTGTGATCCATTCTGGGAGCTAACATCAGGGCCTGTCAGAGGGTGATGTGTGGTGTACTTCAGTGCTTTGTGAAAACTGCCGGCTATACAGATCCTTTCCCTTCCCTGCATGTACTTTATGCTGAGTATTAATGCAGTCAGTATGTCTGAGGACTTGTGGCTCTCTAGCTTGCTCTTCAGTGGGTTTCTAAGACTTTCAAAAGTCATTTAAAGGAATGTAACAAAACCAAGGGACAAAGTATGCCTGTTGTTATTCATTCTTTAGAAGGATAATCTGTCCTACACCATATTGTCTTGCTGGATAACACATGGATGTTGAAAATCTAAATGAAATAAGAGAAACTGCATCAAATCAAAATTCTCCCCCTCCCCCAAAAATATTTCTTTTCTAATACCATGCATCTGGTTTAAACACAACCTTTGAAAGTGATAATGAATTTGTGCTTCCTTTCTAAAAATGAATTGGTTGGAGTTCAATATGTGCCTTTTAAAGTAATAAGGCAAAAGAGAAACCTGTTTAGGAAGCAAAAGGAACTATTTTGGGTGGTATAATATGCCAAAGCACTACAATGAAATGCTGGCAAATCTCTAAACAATTTAGATCATTAAAATGCAACTGACAAAATGTATGTGGATCTCATAAAGAGTTCCATGTAAGAATATTATTCAGTATATCTGCAACAGAATGGTTTCTCTAGATAAGGCAAAATCTTTTACAGCTTTTTAGGATCTTGGATTTCACTATCAAAAATGGTCATTTCTAAAACATAAAATGAAATGTTTTAATACTTTTAAGAACCTTTCAATGTACTAATGGGAAGCTATCAATTTTACCGCTTTTGCCCAACACCACCCCTATTTCTAAGATTTTCTCTTGTTTCATCATACTTTACCCAACAGGTTTTTCCATTTCATTTGTCTTTGTTCAGTGCCAGAGTTGCATGCTATCTGAAATCAAAACTCTTAAGAAACCTTCCTAAGTTTGGCAAGATGGGTTCACAAGCCAGATAGCTCTTCTGGCATAAACGACAAGCCGAAATTTTTGAAAACCTTTGTGTGTAGCCACCTGCTACAAAAAGCAGTTGTATAGAAAAACAATGATGCTAATTGTGAGGAGGTAAAATTTCTATGGTCTCAGCATCCTTGATGCCATAAAATATATTAGAGAGTAAATTCCCAATGTGCAATCCCAAGAAATTTGACCCACCAGAACTTGTAACTAGGATAGTAGTGGCAGTTTAACATTTTCCTGTGTTGGGAAAGGTTAGTTTAAAGAAGAATCCAGTTTGAACAAGTGAGACTAGAGAAAAATATTGTTCATATCGGAACTGTGCCTCAATTTTCCTAGGTACTACTACTCTGAAGATAGAAGGCAACTCACATAATAACATTCACTATCTTGACACCATCATCATCTGAGCTATCACTATCAACATTATCACCATGATCATCATTGATATGGCACAGGATCCCACTACTGAGGTAAAGCCAAGCTGGTAGGATCTTCAGGGAGCCATAATGTGATGGGGACCGAACAATCTGTGTTTATTCTTGGCTATTGCATGTATGAGTGTGTGTGTGTGAGAGAGAGGGAGGTAGTGAGATAAACACTGCCATGGGCCATTTTCATCATCCACTCACAAGAGTATAATAAAGCCCTTGTAATATACTAGAACTTGTGTGGTCCTGGGCTGTAATTTGCATACTAATTACTCAGTGCAAATGGGAATGCAAGCAGAGGTGGAGGGAAGAGCATGCAGGCAGACGAGAGGCCCAGACTATTTGCTCTGCCATTTCATATCATGCTAACAAGCTAATCCGGCATGCAGTTAGCTCCTGATATATAACTGCTCATTAGTATTATAATAAAGTACATGAAACAACCATAAAACGTTATATACTGCACAAGTGTTGTTTTCTTGCCAATTATCTGCGGGCGGATTTATCACCACAGTTGTTGCAAATTCCCTTCGGTGAGGTTTGGGTCGAATAAAGAAAGGTGTTGGTGGGAGGGGAGCTGCTTTCAAGGGGGAGAACATGTGTTTTCTTAAGTAGCACTTACCAACGCGCCATTTCATAAGGGAGAGAGTGCGTGAGGGGAAAATATTGCATCCTGAGCAGCTGCTGGGAGAAGAGAGGAGCATAACCACTCCAGCCCAAACAAAACAAAAAAAGAGCAAGAAAAGAAAACTTCAGCTTCTACAGAGCAACCAAGTTTGAAGCCCTTCCTAGTATGGGCCCTATTTGGAGGCCTAACAGTCTGGAGCAAAAGTGCTTTGTTTTGTTTCAAACTGTGTCTTGTTTTAAAACTGAATCCAGAGGCTACAAAACATCAGCACTCCAAAACATAATCATTGCTATAGCACTTAACAAGCTTTTTATAGACATGAATTAATTAATCCACTTGGATTCAATGCCGGTGGATGCTATATAAAACCCTTACATAGAAAGAATTCCCTTGTGGAGAATATGTAAATTGGGTGGGGGAATAGGGTTCATTATAAGTGAGAAATAGAGGCCCTGAATAAAAAGATACATTAAGGCAAAAAAAAAAAGGCCTGGAATTAGGAAAGATCAGATTTTAGCCCTATTGTCTGCTATACATCTTACACAAAATGTTTTTTATTTGATACGACTTTTATTTCAAATGGATTTCAGATGTCAAGGAAATAAAGGTCCTGTAGACCAGGGGTCCACGACCCCCGGGCCATAGACAGGTACCAGTGGTTTGTTAGGAACTGAGGTGAGCAGCAGGCAAGCGAGCAAATCTTTACCTGTATTTGCAATCGCTCCCTGTCTTCCCCTCAACTCCACCTCAGATAATCAGGTATTAAATCCTGGAAAAACTGGTCCCTGGTGTCAAAAAGGTTGGGGAACACTGCTTTAGAAAATTTCTACCTTAATTCTCATTTAGTGACAGCTGAGACCAACAACTTCAAAAGCAATAATATGACACAATGGATCCTAAGCCTGTACAATTGTAACATCTATCTTTTAGTAAAAAAAATTAAGGCTTCAAACAGAAATGGATGTTTTTTCCCCAGATATTCCTGAGTTTCCACACCCCTCATCTCTCCTCCTTGGTCCTAATAAGATTGACACAAACTGGATTTCAATATCTGTAGAACCATGATTATAAGCTCTACACTACAGCTTGAATAAGAAGTTTCCTTCTGCAATTCAGAGAGAAAAGCAAATTTACAGAGTAAAAGTGTTTCTTTTTAATATACTTATATTTTGAAAGTCACTAAAGATACTTCATAAATTTAACAACGCTAATAATAACATTGGGATCAGGAGGTGCCATGAAATATCTAAGGGACATGCCTCTCTTGGGGTCAGAATTAAAGAAGTCACTGCATGCTTTTCAAGCACATGGCAACTTTTCTCAACTGCAATCCCCCAGATGTTATCTAGATGTAGATTTGTTCATGATTAGTCATCCCACATATTCTAATTCATTCATATTCTCTTTGGAACAGCACAGATCTAATGCAAACTAAGAAATAAAATTTTTATATGAAGCATGAAATACAACCAATAACTTTCTCACTAACCTTTTTTATTTATAACCGACTAAATCCTTGGATCATAGGTTCCCTTGATCACTTTCTTCCTTCTAATATGACTCAATGGAACTTCTACAAATTGATGAAAGTGCATGTTTCATTAATAGTTTAATTAATAGTAATTTTTCACTGTTCTATTATACCTGGTCTGACAAGATCCAGACAATCATTAGATGTTTTCAAAGTAGAGACTGTAGGTTACAGCAGGTACTTTGGAGAGGAGATAAGAAATCAGAGACCTTTTATGAGTGACAAAGTGACTATTTTACGCCCAAATATCCAAATGGCGTCTAGTAACTTGTTTTGCCACTACTTCTATATCTACCTAGGCAATGGTATTGTTTTATCTCCTTTCAAAGAATGGTATGTATCAGCTGACATGTAACAACTATGAATAACATGTGAACAGTGCAAATCAGAATAGGGACTTATAAAATTCTTTCAAGGAAGGTTTTATTCTTTGGTGTATCATTGGAGGAAATTTCTGTGCCCTTAACTTATAAAAGTTGATCTGCAAGAGTCCAATGGTTACACAGCTCCTACTATTTTAATATTTGTCAGACAGCAAACTTCTGCAACCTTTTACAGTTGCTGCTAAATAGTGTTTACTGTATACGGGTAGTCTTCACCTAACACCCACAACTGGAACTGGCAATTCTGTCACCACAGAGTTAGTACCACAGATGCTAAGCAGAAAATCACATGACCATGAGGGACATATGATGTTACTTTCCACTCAGCCATTAAGCAAGTCACCATGTTCATTAATTGAAACGTCATGTAGCTGCAGGTTGCAATTTTACTTCCACATTCTTCATTAACTTTACTTGTTGCAAGCTGGTTGGGAAGCACACAAGCAGTGATCACATGACCATGGGACACTGCATTGACTGTATATATGTGCCAGTTGGAAAGTGCTTAAATGACAATCATGTGACTGTGGAGATGCTGCTCTGGTTGTAAATGCAAAGAATGGTCACAAACCTGCTTTTCTTCACCATTGCAACCTCAAATGGTTACTGAACAATGCAGTTAGTAAGCAAAGTTTACCTGTAGTCTCAATTGTGTATATGTGGATATACTAAAACTGCACACAAAGAAATACAAAGACACATATTTTTCTGTGATTATAGTACCCCACATATACACATCTGAAATACAAAATGTTTATAAAAATATTGATTTCTTTAAAAATAGCATATTTGCTGTTTTCCAGCATCCATTGTACACGTTTAGTGGCACTAAACTGATTTGCACTGAAAGCAAAAATGTCAAACCTGCTCAAATATTCCAATGTTTATATAATTCTTGGAATTACAGAAACAATTTAAACAGGTATAATTGTGGTGTTTACTGTCTAAGGTACTGGATTTGTACAGGAGAGATGCAGGTTCAGATGATCCCTACTAAAGCTCAGGTATCTTTAATGTTATTCTCACCATAATAACCTTATGAAGTACATCAGGTCGAGAGAGAGTGACTGGACAATATAAATTTCCCCAAGACCTCAAAGGAAAGATAGGACATATTTAGGTGACACAGCATCAAGTTCAGTTCAGCTCCTAGTGACTGCATAGACAAATAATAAATGGATGCAACTATTTTCATGTTATATACACACAGATTCTTAGAAGAAAAAAATATTATCAAACAAATAGATTCCAGTCCCTTCTTCTCCCCCTACATGCATGCATCCCTACCCCTTCCCTTCCTGTGAAACATTTGCTTATTTATGGCTTGTTTTTGTTACTAAGAAGTGGGACTGACAGCTCTCTGCGGTTGGGCTCTGCCTGTCTAACTCCATAATAAGGGCCATGATATCCATTCTACTGCCAGCAGGGAGTGAATTTCCCCCTCCTCAGTAAAGCTACAAAGAGAAGGGGGAAATGTTTACGAACCCTACAGCTTGTTAGCATCACAATGGTGAGTGCAAAGGGTGATCCTGGCTCATCTACCTCATTCTCTACTCTTGAGTTAAATGGAGCAAGTGAAATACTTATGAAGGAGAATGTCCGAATCTTTTAACATTCAAGTATTCCTAGAAACTATTTTCCTAAACTGTTGAGGGATAGAGTTTACATAGAAGTTGTCCGTCTCAGTCTTCTTAGGAAAAAAAAAGTATCCATCACTTAGCAATGTTGGTTCTTCTTACTTTGAAACCTTTACCCTCTGGACTGGCCAGTAGCCAAGTTAGCTCTGTTCAATCTGGCTTAAAATCAAAGCTGGGGCCCACTGGCAAGTTAAAGCCACAGCACCTTAGTAAATAGACATTATCATGTTAAAGCCACAGCATCTTAGAAAGCAGACCTTATCATGTAAATTCATTAAATCAAAAAAGGGGACCTGTCTAAAACAGATGGTTTAAACCAACAAAGATTATTTAGTCTCACATTCTATGTGTATCAGAATGCTTTCAACTACATGTCCCCAGGGTATCACGAAAAAGAAACCAAATTCAACCGTCAAACAAGATTCTAGTTTGAGTTTTCTCAGGAGTCAATGTTTCTGAAGAACTTATCAAACATGGCCTGAGGTTTCCAGGAGGAGATACTACAAACCATAGCAAAGGAGACCCAACAAAACTAATCAAACTAATCTCATCCCTTCATAACTAAGAGCACAATACAGGTTGATGGCTACCCACAGGATAATAATAAAACAATTGTTATAGCCTTCAATACAGATGTTGTTCCTTGTTCCTAGGCAGCCAGTGAAATCTTTTTAAATCTTCCTTGATGTTTCCAGCAAAATCCAGAGAAAACAATTTTCCTTATTATCAACCCTGTAAAACCTTGATAGATGGATGACATTTTCTTCCTTGTTTTCTTTCTTCCATGCTAAAGCTTTTTTATATGCTAAAAAGAAAGAGAATCACCCAGTGTGTTTTATAAAGGTCTCTGCATTTCAAAAGCTCAACAAGCACACTCTGCTTACCCTGATAAGCCCTGGGCTCTTAGTGTCTTAAATACCTTTGACAAGCTATACATTACAGGACTAATAATTTGCCAAATTTGGGCCCATAATATGATATCTGTAAAACGTCAAGGGCAGTAATGCGATTAGCAAGCCTCAAATGAAATATCGAACATTCAGCGTTTAGGCGCTGAATAGAGAAAAGAAAGGAAAGGAAATCAATTTCAAAAGCGGGAGGGAAAGAGGCGATAAGCATGCAATAAAATGGGCAAACGGCAGGGACAATTCAAGCAAAACTACAACTCACTTTGTGCTCACACCTTTAGAAACTTTCTCAACTTGATCAAGTTGCATACTGTTCAAATAGCATTCAGTTGTCATAGTAATGCTGACTGATTGAGAAGGATCTCTGCATTTTCCTCCCTCAGCACACCTTCCACTACTAACATAATGCCATGCCCTCAATAATTTGGGTCCATAAAATTCAGGATGTGAAAATCAGAAGTATCTGAGGGGGGGGGGCTTCCCCCTCCACCCTACTCAGGGTAAGAGAGTCATAATGGACTAATTACTGTAGCCCACTTCTCAAAACTAAAAGAAGTCATCACATTCCGTGGCGGCAGACTAAATAACAACATCCCCACACCTGCAGCTTTATGAGCCCCTCGCTAGGGGAACTTCCCTGTTTCCCACCGATGCTTTGGTCAGTCTCCAACAGTGAAAGGGCAAGGAAGTTCCACTTTCTAATTTTCCTTCCATCTGGATGCTTAACTCCCAGATCCTATTAACATTGAGCAAAATCTTTTAAGGCAATGATACAAGGGATAACTTTAATCTAAAGCTCACAAAGAAACAATAAGCAGTGAGTAAAATAGTAAACAATAAGCTAAACGTGAGGGACTCTGTGCTTGAAAGAGACATTTCCATATATTATAACTACACAGACAGTCCCAAAAAGCAAGCTTCTGCTTAACTTGGTTGCACGATTGTAGTCTTCATGGCAAAATAGTAAAATGGTTGCTGCCATCTCCTGAGTTTCTAGGTTATACTTATTAGATTTTGCCATGGTATTCTCTAGGAAACTGAGTAGCCTTTCCTCTCCAACTACTCCCGAGTCTCATCAGCTTTGTCTTGAAATATCTCCGACGGAATTTCTCTCCTCATGAATCTTACATTACTTCTTTTCCTTTGGTCTCTATCTATTGTCTTCCCAGTTGCCCTAAATCCAACTCCAGCCCTTCTATGAATGTAGTGTTTTCCTTTAAATTGCTTTTCCTATGCTACAGCTATATGAGGGCTCTCCTCTTTGGTTTAAAAGTTCTGCTTCAGTCCCAACCTATTTAAGACTAGTTTTACAGGAGACTTCTGAATTGAAAATTCAAAAGGCTGATTTGATCCACAACCCAAGGTATCTCTAAGACAGTCTCCTTCAGATGGAACCTAACCATGTTGTCCATACATCTTGAACAGAGTTGGCAAGAATCCTCAGATGAGCTGGCAGGAGGGAGGTCCACAATTTTTCAGTTATGGTTCCATCCTTTTAACTTTCTAATAGCTTTGTCTCCAAAGCATAGTGTCTTTCCCTATGATGTTCGGAAGAGAATCAATATTGAGCTGTTAGAGCTTTCAACTTCTTTAAATATTGCCAAAGGAGGAACAACAGAAACCTTTGGCTTTATTACTGTATTATCATTTGCTTGTTGATATTTCAATTATAATTAATTATGCTTTTGGTTCGTAGTGTACCTAAATGTTGCAGTCTGCCAGGAGGGTAGTGGTATGTAAGTAAGATGGATGGATGGATGGTTAAATATTTTTTAAGACAATACCCTTCTGTCAGATTTGGGTTACTCTTCTGTTCATCATCCATAGGAGGCAATTTCATTAGGAAAGATTGACCAAAGAGAACTATTTGGCTCAAAACAAATCCTACAATAAAATGGCCTAGCTGGTTTTCAGTTACTTGACACCTAATGTTACTTCATATGACACAAGCAAATTAAGACTGTATCACTTGAATGCAAATACCACTCAAAGTTCAGGAGGACTCTATTATTTATTTGGCTGTAATCTTTAATCCTCAATATATCATATATTTCTGAATATTTAGGAATCAACCACTAAATCCTTCACCGTTTTACAGAAAAAAATCTTATGCAAAAAGGTTTAGCTGTAGACACATGAGACCCAGGGACACGAGTTTAACCCTATCGCTCTGGGCCATTTAAATGCAATGCTAGATTTCGGGGCCAAATTTAATGAAAAAAGCA
>JANHGC010005128.1:112604-130452 GCA_027560395.1 Boaedon fuliginosus | reverse complement strand
GGATTCGATCTGACAACCTGCTGAACAAGTCAGCAGAGACTGCAGTGCTGCATTTAACCACTGCGCCACCGAGGCAAATACGTTTTGAACTATCAGATTAATCCAAACTCTTCATCTATGTCAGATCAAAGATTGAGCTGCGTAAGAACATTCTTCCCCCGAACCCAAAGGAGCAGGGGTGGGCTTCAAAAATTTCAGCAATCAGTTCTCTGCCCAGTTGTTGGTTTGGTGTGGCAATGATGGGCATGGTCTAGTCTGTTTCCTGCACCATGATGGGGGGAAGGGGTGTTTTCGCCTTCTCCAGGCTCCGGAGGCTTTCCTCAAGTCTCAAGGAGAGCAAAAAATAGCCTCCCCCAGGCCCGTTTCCTGTCTTCCAGAACTTCCGGGAGCCCCATTTTTCATCTTCCACAGGCTCTGAAAGCTTTTCTCAAGCCTCTGGGAGGGTCAAAATGGCCTCCACTGGCTCCAGAGGCCCTCTGGAAGCCAGAAACGGGTCCATTTCTGGCCTTCCAGAGCCTCTGGGAGGCCCGTTTTTCACCCTCCCTGAGCCTCCATGCAGCCCCTGCTCTTAACTGGCATCCAAAACTGGCCACATGGGGACTCCTGGGAGGGGAGAGGTGGCAGGGGTGGGCGTGGCCAGCCTATGTTGGATTTACAGGTTCCCTGAATTGGGCAGAACCTTAGGTAGAGGAGCGCCTGAACCCGTGCAAACCCGTAGCAGCCCACCTCTGCAAAGGAGGCGACTTGAAAAACAAAAACAAAAAACTTCCAACAGAAAACAAGGTAGGGACAGCACACTGGGTATGGCTTCTGGAAATTTTCCCAGCCTTTTTACTAGCAGGAGCCACATCTGGATGTTATCTGTGTTAGCAGATAACATGTTATGCTTATGAGAGTGTACTTCTGCTCTCCCCTCATGCTGTACCCTATTGCAGACTGTGTGTACTGGGAGCAGAGGCTGCATTTATGCCAGTGCATATTTTCAGGGTTATGTAATCAGGAAGGAGGATGGCTTTTGATGTAGTAGTCAGTAGCATTCTGTGCTGTTGCCCATCTGCCTCTTCCATAAGGATGCACTGGAAATATTTTGTCTCTCATCCTTCAGCCAGATCCAGCTCATTTTTGAACTCCTGTTTTCAATAAGTTATATTGCTCACCACAGACACAGAACCTAAATCCATGGTTTCCAATGTTTCATTATCTTGGAACAAATAAAATGAAGGTTTAAAAAAGTGTACCTTCTGCCCTAGACATTCTCTAGCTTAGAAAATAGCTTTGTTATGCTGCTTCTCATTCCTTGGAACATTTTGGGATTAATCTGGGGCTGCTTTATGTAGAACTGAATTCTGTCATTATTACAATAATGAGGTTTTTTAAAAAAGTCTTAATTTGACTCAATGTACCACATGACCATTGCTATGCAGTATAGTAGGTCTTTCTAAATATAAATTACTTCATGGTATTTATTGAAAGTATTTCAGTCAGAATCAGGTTTGCTTTTTCTTACATTTTGATGATGTTTTTAAAAACCAAGGTTTTATAATTGAAACTACAAGGTGGGTGTTGTAGGAGAAACAAAATAATATGCTGAAAATCCTGTTATTTAGAATAGTAAGTAATTCTTGTATTTAACTTCTGGTCTCTCTGCCAGCATGGCCAATGGGAATATACCTCAAAGGCTTCAGGTTGGGTTGGCATGTCATATTATGTGCTGTAAATCAATATCAAAATTATCCAATGCAATACTAAGCATGTTTACTCAGAATTAAATCATAGCAAATTTTTGTCAGATAGAATAAGAGACTATATAAATAAAGAGAAGAATGTGGATGTATAGTATTATTATTATTATTGATACAGCATCAGTGATTTCCACTGCAATTTTGTGAAAGGTCTTAGCATCAAAAGAAAACTTAATTGCAAATAATTTTCAATTAATATAGAGCCTCATTTAAAAAGAGTTACTCTTGTAAAGGCTACAAACCTTGATCCGCTAACATACTGTATATTACATGCCATTCCTTAAAATCTACTGTAATGCCCAAAATATGTAATTTTGAATTTATATTTAAAAAGAAGGCAAGTGAATCCTGGGAACCAGGAGCTGCTGCACTTTTTTGAGAGGTAGATAACCTGGAGGAGAGAATTAAAGAACTGTAAATCCTGATGACAATCCCAATTAGGATATTAACAAAACCAGCACAACATCTGCAAAAGACAATCGACTCAGTCTTTGTCTTGTGTCATTCTACTAGTCTGTCAGCCAAGCAGCTGATAGAAGAAGAAAACCACTAACATAATTTATATGGAGTTTTCAAAAGCCTTTGAGGAGAAGGCTACTAAGGAAACGAAGCTAATGTGATGTGGGAGGCAAAGTATTGTCACGGGTCAAGAAGTGTCTAAGAAAAGGAGAATCTGGTAGTGGGAATGAACGGCCACTCCGGGGCCTGGCAGAAGATTAACTGTGGTGAATCCCTGAACACCATACTCCTTAATACACTTATTAATGACCTGGGAAAGGGGGCAAGTGCTGAGAGGACAGACTTTCAGCTGACAAGGGTTCTAACAAAGCCCAGGAAATGAGAACCACAATGAGGTGAAATGATGTGCTAAACTTAAGATAGCTGTGCTTGCAAGGATGAAGGATACATTTGCTACTCTCAAGAACTTACCACAGCCACTCTGGAATCTTCTAAGAATTAACATAACTGTTTTGTCAAAATACATGTTATACAATATCAGGAAATCCAAAAAGAATAACCCGGATACAATGTGTGAAACAGTTTATAAGAAAAGATTCTGATCCTGGTATTTAAGGTTCATATGGCTGTTATTGTGTTTTCGCAAGAAGGATATGTTTGTTAATTTGCTATTTATTTTCCACATTTCTAAATTTAAATTATCCAACTTGTTGACAACTCTGTGTGGCACATAAAATAAAAACTAAGTATAAAGTCATGAATACAAACACAAAAGAAAGCTGGACGTTCATGCTGAACCAACATTCCACCACAAACCTATAAAATTCTTCATGCAGAGAGGCCACATCCCATTCTAATCCATATCCTGGAGAAAGTTATAATAACTTCTAATATATTGTATAAATATGCCGCCTTGAGTTCCCCCGGAAGGGGTGAAGAGAGGCGGGATATAAATCTAATAAATAAATAAATAAATGTGGGGCTGAACAAAACTGTACTATTTTCTGCCTTTGGAAAGAAATCCTAAACCTGTTGTGCCCAACCAAGCTTCTCTGGAGCATAGTAAAAGCCCTGAAATATGGCCAGCACCACACTAATGAGAAGCATGTCAACCTTTTGAATAGGATAGTTATACTTCCTTTTCTGAAACAGGTAGAGAGAGATGAATCTAATAGCACCAATAGCTGCTGTAGATTCAGATTAAGCTAGTAACAGTCCCAGAACTGGACGCAAGACAATTAGTTGTGCCCTGATGCTGGCATTGCAACCTATCACTTTTTCATGTGAGATGGGCTGCACTGCAGCTCATTAGTTGAAGTGTGAACACAGCCACTCAGGGGCAATTGATACTTAATCCTTAGCTATTCACACCCCAATAATAGGAAGCAAATTAACCCTCACGATCCATCTCACCTAATTCTAATGGACTTCTCATTTGTGCTATTTCACTGAGAAGGAACTAGCAGGGGTCATTTGGGCTGCCTTGAAGTATGTATGTTCACTTCCTAATACAACGTCCATAAATGGGAGACAAATATATGTATTTATATACAGACACAGGCTAGTGAGAGAATCATATTAATTACTCACAGTTACAGCAAATAAAGTGGAAACTTAAAATAATAGGTTTTCAAGTTATGTCACCTTATAATTTATAGTGGAAATTTATATACAGTGCAAACATAACCCTGAGGGATACCCATTACAGCTTTCTACAGAATGAACAATATTTCAGTACAAAAGGACAGTTTAGAATTAAAAGATTAGAATCATCTGATGCAACCTAGCTATTCATGGATTTGGGCTGCCTTGGTGGATCTATTCTAAAAATAAACACCTTCTGATTCAATTAACAGCTTTCACAGGGTTAAAATCAAATATTCCAAACAAAACAGGAAGGGGTTGATGGTGAAGAGAAAAGGCACTGGAGAAAGTGGGACAGAAAGTTAATTGAAAATGCTGTTTAATTTTTCAGCTCCACTGGACTACACCCTAGCACAGATGGTTCATCAAGACAGCCTCTGTCTGTATCACTGTCCATCCCAGCCTTTCTCCCCCCACCTTTTCTGCCTAGTCTCCTTTTTCAGGGGGGAAGCACAGCAGGCAGTAGCTCAGAAAAGGGGCGGGGGGAAGGCAACTTAACACAAAAGCACATTCTGTGGCGCTCTTTTCAAGGCGCTGGGACAATGGTCCCAACTTGATCCTTTCATAAAGAGAATGTTTCAGGGTCAGAAAACAGGACACATTAAGCTGAAGAGGCTGCAGCACTAGCCATTTTGCTGCTGACTTTGGTGGCCGTTTACAGGCCCATAATGGAGTTGGGAAGCTTCTTTCCTTTATTTATTTATTTTAAAGCCGGTGTTTTTTCAGGCCATCACAACCTTTGTCTATGTGGAGTATAGACTCTCCCCTTTGCTTTCCAATATCCTACTTCTTTCCCTTCTCAGTACCCATATTTTCTAGTCAAGGGAAATATCCTTTTTAACTGGATCATTCCATTAACCTATTGAAAAAAGTATTAATGCCATTCTATATCCAACTGTACGTTTTCCCTGGCAATTCTCATTTATACTTCCGTTCATGCCCTTTTATTTATAACTAGCAGACATTTTGTGGATGAAACAAGTTTATTTCAGGATCTAGTTTCAAATTCTATTATGCTTTTTGCCAAGATTAAAACCTACAGACTTAGCAGTTAAAATGGGTAATGTGTTCTCACTAAAGTGGTTATGATCTCAAGAGAGAAGTCTTTCTCCATCTGCTTTACTAACAGCCTTCATCAATGCTTTTGGAAATTTTGTACCCCAGTAAGGTAAAGAATTGAATTTTCCAGAAACCATAGCTTAAGTTTAGGTTTAGTCATAAAACAATACACTGTACATTAATTATTGGTTCATTTAGTCAGCTTTCATCCACATCCTCTACCAGACAGCCTAATTAAGAAGGCCCCCAACCATTGGAAGCAGTTTGGACGACTGCATGGGATATAGTGTAAGAGAGAATCCAGTCTACCAATTTCTGCCATTCGTGTACCATTAAAGATAGACAGTACTGGATGCACTTCTTAGTCTACTTGCTCTTGTTAAGTATCATTGCAAATAGCAAAAGTCCTATATCCATGATGGCGAACCTATGGCATGCGTGCCAGAGGTGGCACGCAGACCCCTCTCTGTGGGCACATGAGCTGTTGCCCCAGCTCGGCTGTGCCATGCATGCGTGCGCATCTCCCGCCAGCCAGCTAGTCTTTGGGTCTCGGCTGTGTATGCGGGGGGGGCAGGGGGCCTGCCCGGGGGATACATGCACATGTGCGGGGGACACACCCACATTGCATTTTGGGGGTTTGCACGCGCATGCGTGCTTTGGGCACTGAGTGCCGAAAAGGTTAGCCATCACTGCCCTATATGATCTCGGCCTCATTTGTGTTTGTTCCTCATACTCTGTTTGGTTTTTAAAGGGGGCCAATGTACCAGATGCATAATTTTGGACCTGTTGCAAAGTTAGGAACTTTGGAAGTCCTATTAAGTTCCTAAATGTTGTATATGTTGCAAAAATAAAATGTAATGTAATGTAATAAATAAAATAAAAATGGAAAATAATGGAATTTCCCAAATGCATTTCCCCTTTCTACAACCGAAGTTTCCAGAGTTTCAGAAAAACATTATATAGATAATTTGGAAAAGCAAAGCCAGAGGGGAGCTAATGAATTTAGATGATAAAAATTATTGGCCATTTCTTAATTCTATTATCAAGATTTAACAAGGGATGCTAAAAACATGCAGGTTAGTGTTTACAGTACGCTACAGATAATTTTTTTAAATGAAGTAGTACCATATGTAAACAAAGAAAGCAATGGGCTTAAGTCAGCAAAACTGCTTACTGACCCCATAACCAAGCAATATAAACTTCAGTCTTTGATTAAACTGACATTGTGAAGATGTCCTTTCTTGTAACAATATTTTTCATAAGTGAAAAAAATCCAAGACATGCAGAGATTTCATTTCAAACAGAAAAGGAACAAGATGGCTTACATGTTTGAAAATCCATTATTATGGTCAAAAAATGGGAAATCTCCATGGCACTATTCTTCCAAACAAAGAAATGGAACCTACCTTAAGAGCCTTATTCCAGTCTAGTACAGAGGGACAGACAACTTGCAGCTCCATACTACATACGACTCCCCGCCCCCTTTTTGTACCGCTCAGAGGCCCTTCTAATGGTGGCTGCTGGAATTTGATGGAACAAGTTCCTGCCACTCTGAAGTGAAAAACACATAAAAACTGTAGTGTTAGCCTCAAAACAGGCAAATAACAGCAGCAAAGAAAACCTCACAACTCACTTGAGTTCAAGACAGGTCTGATGGTCAGCATTCAACTTTTCTAAAAAGATGGTCATTAAGTCACTTGTTCCATTCTAAAGAAAATTAATAACTTGTAACTTTGGTCAATATTGGGAGCTGCAATTCATTATTTAGAAAGTCACATGTTCCCTGGATTTTTATTAATTTGATTTCTTTTAAAACAAGCACTATCATTTAGCTTCATTATTTATATGTCTCATCTATGGCATGGCTATATATCATTCCAATGGACCATCTAATTTTTTTTAAAGCACGTAGCCATGGATTCAGTGAAACAATACCGCAAAACAGGTGGGTTTGCATTATACATATTGAATAAAATACTTCTATTGTATTTTCTACCCCAAACTGTGGGAATTCTGCTATGCTGTAGGCGCCCCAAAAAAGCAGTTAAAAATGCTGCATGTAATCCCACAGTTGCAAGTTGCGCAACTTGATCTGGAGCATATCTTCTCTTTGCATTGAAAATATGGCATCTACAGCCACGTGTCTATGTGGATGAAATGGGCTTCATAGACAGCTCGCTCCTCAACTTACATAGTTAAAAAGTTAAGACTAAATTATAGTACATGGATTATTTAACAACACTTTTTTGATGCACTTCAGGCATCCAGTATTGATTATCGCTCCTGAGGATTGAACACCGGACTAGATGAGGCACTAGTAGCTCTTAAGTTTTGACAATATGGAAAGGTTGGGGAGGTGTGATAATTGCAAAGGAGCTGAAAGCTGAAAGGGGAGGGGGGACTCGGGTGGTCCAGGGGGAGGAATGAAGAAAGAGAAAAGAAAAACCCAGCAGTGTACCATGTTGCATTGTTCACGCTCAGACCTTCAATTTGCTCTCGGCATTCTCCTGCAGTGGGGAGAACGTTACGCTGGCTTAAGAGACAAATCGGACACAAAATAAAGACCAAGCACTCAGCAGTAAAGCAATTATCGCAACATTTTATGCCGGGGCTGTTCCTTTTGAAGGCTGCCTGGTGCTGCCCGCATGTACCTTAACCCGTTCCTAATAACCATAAAGTCACCATTATTTACGGTACAAGACATTAAATAAATAATGAAAAAAGCTGCCAGCAACAGAGCAAGGCATGCAGGGTGTGCAAGAGAATCCCTTAGCACTGGATTAACCTGGGCTGCAGGAGGAAAGTAACTGAGTCTTGAGTAGAGGAGCAGAATGCAAGAATCATGTTAGATTGGAAGCACAGAGAATTAAATTGGGCATCAATGTGGGGGCGAAAAAACCCCAGAGTAGAATACAGCTCCAACAACCCAACAACTCAGGAGTCTCCATTTTACTGAAAAAAGTCAACTTAAGCCTGTTCTTACCTTTGCCAGGCATAGGAGAAATACATCAAGCAAGCCCAAATGCCCATGAATTACAAATTAAGCAAGTCTCATAATAATGGGAAAATCTTTTAATTTTGCTAAAGTTAAAATTGTACTATACTTTCAAGGTTTAAAAAACCTAGTATTACAAAACCTAACCTTCACTGAGTTCTACTGAATCCATCTATGTTCTGGCATATAGCATAGGCTTTATATAATGTAAGCCTTGACCAAAAAGGGAGTATATCCATCAACTTTATTTTTAAAAAAAATGTGGGAAGAAAAAGGAAGCGGCCATTTAAATAGGAAAAAAGGTTCCCCTTTTGAAAACAATATTAATTTCCCACCATTCAAACACTCAGAGATGAGTCAAAGAAAATATAATTGCAAGTTAGACCAACCTGTTATTCTGGACCCTATAAATTACTGTTATTGATATTATATGTGGAGCTGTACTGCTCCTAAAATCAACAAAAAAAAATGCTTGAAATTCCCAGACTTCTTTTGAGCAGATGAAATCTTATTGGAAGTTGACCCTAGGGAAGTTGCAACAGTTGCCCTAATCATAAAGTGAAGTCCAACCTCTTCTCCACTATCTATTGACCATGACTAGTTAAATCAAAAGATGTTCATATTCTTCTTTTCTTAATATCTTCATTGTGGCAAAGTCATAGTGATAAATAATTCCAGTGCCATATATTTTCTGTAAAATATTTTCATTATCCACAAATTTGTGAGGATTTCTCTGTTGTTTTTTTAAAAAAAGGCTTTTCAGTTGCTCTCTTCAAATTATTGAAATGTTTAATAGCAGCATTTGAGTGCAAATCTGAACAGCATTTTAAAAATACCCACATATTGTGTATTTTTAGTGTTATACTGAAAGTACAACACAGACAGCAGTTATAGTCACAAATAATGTAGTTTGTTTGGTTTGGGTTTCGCATATTGCATGAATTTGTCCTTGGTGGCTTGTAAACTACAGTTGTTGGGTTTTTATGGTTTGTGAATTCAGCTAATTGTCACTTATTCATTAAATTAACTATGGGTTAGACTGATGTGTAACTAGTAGACACATGTAGACCGATCAGACTGATTTAGACTAAACCTAGTCAGCAGTTTATTTCTCCAAATGTGAAATACTTCCTGGGAGGGTGTGATGAAGGCTATGTTCATACAACAACAGAAACCTTGCTTATTTAACCATGATTTAGTGAAATAACACAATTGCCTGGATTTAAACAATACCCTAAGTCACATATCCACTAATCACATTTTTAGCCTACCATGGTGTACAAACTCAGATAAATTATAGTGCCAAAGCAGGAACTATGTGAAAGCTCTTGGACATGTGTAATATATAGATTTCTCTTAGTTTATGCAAATTATGTGAATGATCAGGTTCATCCAAAATTTGTTTTATTCAAAATGTATTTATTATTATGCAATTTGTGCAAGTATAATCCACTTGTGCCAAAGGACTGGAAACATGACAAAACTACTCACCAAGACCAATTTCTGCTCACACAATTTATCATTGTGTTAAACAATGATTCCTTATGCTGACTGCCTCACACCATACTAGCCAATGGCTACTATTATTATGGGCTCAAAATAGCCATCCACATCTGGTCCTATTCCCTGACTGAAAAGGAAAAGGGCCTTTCTAACTCTAGAAGCAGGAAACATACTACGTACAGGTAGTCCTTAACTTACGACAACTGAGTCCAACATTTCTGTTGCTAAGTGAAACAGTTGTTAAGTGAATTTGCCCCCATTTTATGACCTTTCTTGCCACAGCTGTTAAGTGAATCACTGCAGTTAAGTTAGTAACGTGGTTGTTATGTGAATCTGCTTAACATTTATTTTGCTTGCCAGAAAGTTGCAAAAGGTGATCACATGACCCCAGGACACTGCAACTGGCATAAATATGAATCAGTTGGCAAGCCTCTGAAATTTGATCATATGGGGATGCTATAAAGGTCATAAGTACGCAAAACAAGTCACTTTTTCAGTGCCTTTGTAACTTTGAACGGTCACTAAATGAACTGTTGTTAAGTCAAGGACTACCTATACATTGCACTGAGGCTAATGAAGGATCATCAGTGCTAGAACAAGCTTTTAACCTGGCAAATATAATATATGTAATATAACAAAATATGCTAATGAAATGCATAGTGCTGTGATGCATTCCATGTCCTTGCTTGCCATGATAACCACGCATATTAGAAATCCATTTGTAGAAAAAAATGGGGAAAATGCTTTCACTATGTATTAAAAATGAAACAAGGAAGAAAATGTTTAAGAATAAGGCTCTAAACATATATAAGCACATTTGTCAATGCACTGGGGTTAAAAAGTTTGACACCATGCTCCCCAATCCCTTTTTTCCACTGATTTAGTATTCACTCTATATGAGGCTTTGGGGGAATGTAACCCTAGCACAACTGATGGCAGTTTGTGTACTAAAGTGGGTACACTAGATACTTTAAACGCAAACAGGTTTACGCATCGTGCTACTTCTTAAGCCTGTTTAGCTTTTGTTTACTGAACAAAACACAATAAAGTTTCTACCATATGCTAAGCTATGTCCAAACAATTCATACTAAGGCTAGATTTCTGAGAATGAGAATGACTAGTTTGTACTCAGTGTATTATATTAACTCAGACCAAGTGGTGAGGTTATTTATCCTACTGATTTATTTGGCCACCCAATTCACCAAATGCAACTTGGTTCAATGTTTCGCGGGAATGCAGTCAGTTAATTCAGTTAACCATAGATTAACAAGTTGTGTGAACACTTCCATTACCTCAGTATATTTGCACCAAACCTTAAGAGTCATGATGTCATCTCAGTCCCATATGGCAGTTGTGTATCAGTGTGCAAAACAGTTGAACTAAAGCAGAAAAAAAGCACTAGTTTGAGCAGGAATCGAGTGTTCAAGGAACAAAGCTGATCCTATTGAAAGTGCAAACAATTGCAAGGAGCTACAGCAAAAGGATCTCTTGGAAACTGTTTCTACTTTAAATAACTGTATGCAAAACAAAGGAAACTAACTTCTCAGGCAGCTGAATAGTAAAAGTCAAGCACAGACACAATGAAAGACCAGGCCATCTGCACAGAGCCTCTGAGATGAGACTAAGAAAAGTAGCATGGGCTTTGTATACCATAGGGAGAAGCCCAGCCCTACACTGTGCAGCAATGGTGTGTGGTTGCAGCTGCTTAAAGGGCTCTGAAGCCAAGTGGAAAAAAATAAATGTGAAAAATTAATATAAAATAATGTTCTGGAGGGCCCATTTAAAACACACACACAGAGAGACATCCACAAAATGGTCAATATGAAAATGACTTAGGAAAGCAATATATGTAAGATGAGCAGATTGCAGATGAAAAAGGAAACAGATGAATCTATTATGTGGTGCAAGCTCAGAGATTTGTCACACAGCCATGGATTGCACCATTGAGAAATGAGGACAATCTGTATGTGCTGGTTCCAGAAGAACTGGATGGTGGCCCTGAAGACAAGAAAACTTCAGAAAAGTCACATGGGAACAGACTAGTAGCAGGAAAAAGAGCTAAGAGTGCTGGCAGTTCCCTTACCAGAATGCATTCAGGAATGCTATGTATATACATTATGATAATCAATTTTTTTCTTAGAGGGAAATAATCAGAGGTTTGAAAAACAGCAAGGTTGATAGCATGTTTTAAATATTAGAGTTTGATGTCAAGAGAAATAAGCTTTGATCATTCCAATAGTCTGAATTCTGCGTTTAGATATTAAACAGATTTATTTAACAAATTTATTAGCCACCCATCTCCCTTACGGAGGCGTTCTGAGCAGTTTACAATTTAATCAATACAAGAAAACATTAAAACTTAAGATTATTAAAATTTAATAATTTAATAACATTAAAATTTAAGATTAAAAATTTAAAAATTTAAAATATTGTGAAATTGCAAGAGATGGAGAGATCCAAGACAGGGAGACTAAGAGTTGTTAATACAGGTGGGGAGGGTATCAGAGGGCCAACCAGTCTCATGGTTATGTAGGCCCCTAGATCCCCCATTCAAGGCTACAGTTTGACCCTTTTGCAGAAAGCCAGAATATTGGGGGCGTTTCTCACCTCTGGGAGCAAGATGTTCCACAAAGCAGAAAAGGTCCTTTTTCTTGATTCCACTGACTTGTCTCCGGAAGTTGTGGGTGTTCCAAAACTGGAAGCTTTTAAGAAGAGATTGGACAACTCTTATCTGAAATGGTATGAGGTTTCCTGCTTGAGTAAGGGATTAGACTAGAAGACTTCCAAGGTTGCTCCCAACTCTGTTATTCTGAATCCTCTGATCGACGAGGTTTGTAGTATGCCTTTCCTGCCTGAACGAGTCAGACAGGCTGATGTGATAGAGCGAAGCTGATTCTGTAGATAACCTGGCCCAATGTCCTGTTGGGCTTTATAGGTAATGACCAACACTTTTGAATTGGATCTGAAAGCAAATCGGAACCCAGTGCAGTTTGTGGAGCAGAGGCGTTATATTTGTCCTTTTTGGGGCACCCACTGTAGCTTGCACGGCAAAATTCTGCACCAGTTGAAGCTTCTGGATACTTTTCAAGGGTAGTCCGAAGTACATGGTTTTATATTTTTTGTTAAACATAATTTTAACTATGACCGCAAACATTGCAACAGATTCAGGCCATAGCAAAGAATTTACACCTCTCTTTCAAGCTCTGTCCCCTATGCCTACCCATCCCTTTATTTCTCCATATTATTGTTTCATATAAGATGCTATTTGGCATGGGAATATGCCAACAGGAAGTACTCTTTTCTGCCAAATGAAGCTTATGAGGGTAGGATTTTAAGGCTAGTTCATTCTATCTGCTAACTTTAAATGGGTTGCTTATGGTTTATAGCTTGTTTTATTATATTAAATAACCATGGTTAGTGCAATGAATAAATCAGGTCACCGCCACACCAAATGACTCAAATTCAATAAGTGCAAACAAAACATTATTTGGTATGTCTATTTGCATTGGAAGTGCTCTTTTGCATAAAAAAGTAAGAATGTACTTGATCGTGCTTACATACACATCTAAATACACAATAGTAGAGCCAGGCACATTCATAATAACACCAAGACGCCAACTGCAGGAAATAAAAGGAAACTTGCTATCATACCATAACACTATGATATGGTCTGTTTGAGTTCTATGCAAAGAAAAGCAAATAGGTTTTGGTGATTTTATTAATTTCACTAGTCATCAGTAGGACAAGATGGTGAAATACTCATTGACTAAGAAGGATATTTTGTTATTTTGGATAGAATAGTTTCCTGTGATCATAAACACCTATTTAAATTGACAATTAACTACACCTGCTCACTTCCACTCCCAATTTTCCCCAAGCCTTGGCAAAACACTATTTGCTCTGAACCTGACATTTCAATGGTCAAATATTGCTAATCAGCTGCAAATGTTTCATGAAAAATAACATTGCTTTAAGTTTACCTTCTTTCCCCTCTTCATAACTTCCTAAATTCTTAAAAATTTCAACCTGATCAACATTCAGAAGTTCCACAACAATCCCCTTCTGACTTCAAAACTAAGTGCATAAAACCAGCCACACAAAGACTCCTTGATTTGCATAGCCCACCCCCTAGGACAGCAACTGCACTAATAGGAAAACCCGTCCCTAGCAAGCCCTATTGTTCCCAGGGCCCTCCCTATTTCCAATAGTGCTTGGGAGCTACAAAAGTTGGAGAACACACACACCATGCCAAAAACAAAAGAGTGGAAAGACTTTTGTATGCAATACAAAGAAGCTTTGCAGTGACAAAGCCAGCCACAAGATTTACTCACCTGCTTCTTGAGGCATTCAAAGCAAACACCATTTGGTGACTATGGCAGTTGACCTCCGTCCCTTATTCTGAAATCAGCCATTAGGGAGATTGTGTTCTCTCGCATGCACACATATACAAGACAATTACATTAGTGGCTAGTTAATACAGCTTGTCTCCCTAACTCTTATCAATTCAGTAAGTTACATAAATTTCAGGATCAATAAACATAATTTAACAACATTTAGCATTCTATTTTGAGTTGCAATGATTATTTGCTTATAAGGCTCACTGTGGTCACATTTTGTTAGGCCCCAAACAAAGAAATCAGATTACAACTAGTGTGACTATGTAAATTCACCAGGATTTACAGACTTGGTATTCATGCAAAGCAAATATGTGAGTTCATATTTTGTTTGTTATTTGATACGTACTTAAAAGCCTTTGTGGGAGTTCCACAGAATTTACAGACTGGTTCATTATCGTAACCTATTTTTGTTTTTTATTTTTTGTTTGAGGTTAACAAATCCTGGCTAAAAATCCTGGCTTAGAATTATTTATGAATTTAGCCATTTGTAGGTAGGGGTGTGTGTGTGTATGTATACAGACAGACAGACAGACAGACAGACACACATACTGTGTGTAATAATAATAATAATAATAATAATAATAATAATAATAATAATAATAATAATAGCTGTCATTGTTTGACCTTCAGTAATAAAAGTGTACATGCCAATTTTAACTTTGTGCATGCTATATTTTATCCATGATTTCAGATACGTATATTCCATATTAACACAGTTGAATAATCACTGAGGGAAAAGAAAAACATATCATGCCAATTATCTTGTATCTTACATTTGCTATATATTTGTCATCCCGTTGTTGTGCCCAGACACACACACACTCTTTCCCATTAACTAGATTAGGGATGGGGGTGTGGAGCTATGGGGAGGCCACAAAAAGGTTGCCTCCACTTTGATCCCAACATGCTGGGTTAATCCAGTTTAAGTCTTGAGGCTAGGGCTAAGGAGTCCCTCTCCAGCCAGCTGAACGTCTATGGAGATTCTCAGCCAGGAGCCCTCTGGGTGACCTTGGGCCAGGGACTTTTTCTCAGCCCTAGGAAGGAGGCAATGGCGAGCCAGTTCTGAAAAGCCTTGCCAAGAAGACGTGGCTCTCTTGGCCTGGAAGTGATGTGCCCCCCCCCTTTTGAATGTGTTGATTGTTGTTTAGCTTTTTTATATTATATTATTTTATTTTATATTAACTTGCTGTTAGCCGCCTCGAGTTCCCTCTGACTGGGGAAGTGAGGCAGCGTATAAAACTAATAAAATAAATAAATAAATAAATAAAATATGCTGTTTTTTAAAAGGATCCAAGGTAGCACCCATGTACAATCACTTAATATGGAAAAGTAAAACTTTGGGTAAAAATGGTGTCCAGAAGAGTTGCAAACAGAGCCACACAATCTTCACCTAAGGGTTTATTCCCAATATATTGTGTAAAGTCTATTAAAATCATTAGTACACAATCACATGGAGTCTGCTAATTACGATCGTAAGTCACAAGTGGGTCATCATGTGATGAATCTAATTTTACATGTTTTTTGAGCTGTAAAGCAAATGCTGCAGTCATTAACCTATACTTTGTTATGGGGAATTTGTGCTAAAGGCCAGAAGTAAATGCTGGTTTTCAGAAAAAATGTTATAAATCAGAGTCACGTGACTATGGGATGCTATAAACACAAGCAATTTGGAAGGCACCTGAAATGTAGTTGCATGATTGTGTCGGGGGGGCATCAGAACTGGATCCAATGTACCTTTCGGAGAGGGCCCACTGTAACTTTGAACAATCAATGGTTGTAAGTCAAGGACTACCTATACTTTCTTTTCACTCAGTATATAAGAAGCATTTCCATTGGCTAGAATTGCCTAAGCAAACCCAAATATACACACGAAAAAAATCAAGGAAAAAGCCACTTTGACTCAATTTAGATTAGAACCAGTGCCTTCAACATGGGATAAATCTAATCCTCCTGCCCTTTTGTTTTCAAAATAATGTCCATGTATATTCTTAGTAAGAAGCAGAGCAGAAAAAGCATAAGTGCTACCATAGTAGAATATTAATTTTGTTCATGCTCCTATTTCACATATTTTCCCAGACCACTACTGGCTATTTAGTAAATCAGAAGGTGAATGTAAGATAATCTGAGTCATAGTCCTGATCTGAATAATACATTTACAATAAAAATAGATTCATTACATATGAAGCAATTGGCTTCACAGTCGGAAACACTATGACTAGTTGCTGAGAACAATGTCCAGTTTAAAGAGACAGGTTGAAATTGATGATTATGAGAAACAAGATGCTGGACAGCATCCTCAGCTGCTCAGTTCTTACGAATGGTTTACTTCTGTATTGTTTTTAAATGTTCTAATCTGCCCAAAGTTGCTACTGTGAGATGGATGTCTATATAAATTGACTCAATCAATCAATGCCTTTGGTAGCATCTAGTAGGGTTCTTCCTATATTCTTTTAAACCATCCCACAAATAAGCATCCACCTTAAGAGGTACATTCAAGGGAAAGAACTTCATGTAATTGTCTTTCATACCCCACTTCTTTCAATCTCACAATGTGCTGGTCAATTAGGAATAAGCAAGGAGACAGAAGTAGAGAAAGTCTTTACTGAACATTATCAAGGAATAAATTGGTTAACTTGCTTATCAAAAAGATTTAGCAAACTCAACCAATGTGATTTATAGGGTATTATGTGATCTCAAAAACTTCATTTATCTAACTCCAATCATGTAAATAAGCCACGCAAAACAGCCATTTGGGTATTTTCCAGAAGATTTGCATAAACTTATCATAGTTACAATGAACTATATTCCAAGTATTCTGGCTAATTAAAACACTAACTACAGGCCGTGACTTCACTTAACGGACCTTGTATTCTTATGATACCCAAATTTAAATGATTAAATCCTGGTCTGTGCAGACTTCAAATGGCAGCCATTTTGGGTTCTGGCAACAGAAGCCTCAAATCTTAGTTAAAATGGAGTGCGTAAACTGGAGTGTAAAAAAAAAAATCCAGTGCATCAGCACTCATTAAGCAGGCTTTTTTTTTTTAAGAATGAAGTGTGAACTTGGCTGGAGAGTATAAATTCCACCCCCATTTTTGTTGGGAGATTTTTGAGGGATGTTAAAAGAGGAGGAAGAGGATTTCCATTTCTGCCTATTCAATTTCACTCTCAATAAAACCCAAGTCTCAAAACCCTCTGGCCAGAAAACTGACAAAGAAATTAATAATTAATTCAAAACCCTAGCAGAGCACAATACTTTAAAGTGGGTATCTGAAGAAAAATGAATCACATACACGTCAAGGTTCTCCTTTGAAAACCAACATCCAGACTCTCTTGCAGATGCAGGATTTCTGCAGCTGTGCCAGCCTGTTCAGAAAGACCTTTCTCCCAACTCACTTTTTTCACACTGCCTTTTTCATAGTTTCAATTGTTTTGTTTTCTTTCAGAAGGAAGAACAAAAAGAAAACCCATAGCACTTTAAACTTAAGGCTATTAAAAATAAAATAAAAAAACCAGAAAGGAAGCTGGATAGGGGGAGACTTGACAGGATATCTTCTCTTGGCTGAAAAGTGTCTTTTTTTCTCTTTAAACCTGCTTTTGAAAGATTTAGACCCCATAATGATCTTCACTTTCCTAGTTGCTTCTTGTTCTTGATAAGTGTGAACAGTAGCAACTTGTATTGCATTGAAAAGAACAAATCTTTTCTTTTGTTCTTGCCCAAAGTCTTTGCTAATTGCTTCTAATTACTGTTTGTGCTGTCTGTTAACATAGAAAAAAAGGCACAAGGTAGTACTTAGTAGAGATATAAAATCAATCTTGGGGTTGGGGGGAGATAAAATTTATTTTCGGTTAGGTAGAAGATATGATAAATAATGTAATATGTAAATAATTTAATATGTAAATATGTAAATAATTTAATTTGTATGCCACCCAATCCCACAGGACTCAGGGCGGCTCACAACACAATGATACATACATATATACATCAAACGAACATTTAAAATCCCCTTAAAACTACAAATATCTGGTTAATCTAATGCAATGCAGAA
>JANHGC010005128.1:74496-88534 GCA_027560395.1 Boaedon fuliginosus | reverse complement strand
ACAGCACTGAAAGAAGTGATTTATGATGGCTTTACATACTTACCACCATTGCAGAATTCTCAGTCACATGATCAAAATTTGTATGTTTGGTAGCTGGTTCATATTTATGATAGTTGCAGTGTCTTGGGGTCATATGATCACCTTGTGACCTTCTGACGAGCAAAGTCAATGGGAAAGCCAAATTCACTTAACAAGTGTTACTAATTTAACAACTGCAGTGATTCACTTAACAACTATGGCAAGTTCGTTAAATGGGGTAAATGTGCTTAACAACTATCTTACTTAATAACATAAATTTTGGGTTCAATTGTGGTTGTAAATTGAGGACTATCTGTACACCATACCAATGTTAACAGTGTAAATTACAAAAAAAATATAAAGTCTATTTATATTCATATCTTAAGGGTTTTTTTAATTATTTATTCCATTTGTATTGCTGTTGTAAGAGGACTTTCTGGAACCTGTTTTCTGAGTGTTTTTTTTTTATTCTGGAGCCTAGATTGTGCAAAGTAAAAGAAAAATAAAATTACCATGTTTTTTGGAGTATAAGACAAACTTTTTCTTTCCCTAAAAGGCTGAAAATTAGGATGCATCTTATTCTTTGAATTGAGCCCCGTCCACCTGTCATTTTTACCCTCTGCATTCCAGGCTGCAGAGCACATCGCAGCCTCAATGCCTGTTCCTCACATTTTTTAGTAAGGCTTCAGGGATCGCTGCCTCCAAACAACTGATTGGGGGTATTTGCTGGTAATCAGACTACTGAAACTGAAACTGGCTGTTTGTTGTTTGCTGCAAGGAAAGCTCCTGTTTTTGTATCTTGGATTCATTACAACTGTACATTAGTGAATGAGCCAAAGTTAATATTACAGATAACTAATTTCTAGGTTGTTTTCTCAATATCTTAGACAAAATATCTTAAGACAACCAGGAATACATGTAAGCAATGTAGAACAAATAATATTTAAAATTAGTCAGATTTATATTGCAGTTTAGTGTCAGCAATAATATGTGACATTTCTTGACTGTGGCCTATGCATAATACAAGCCTTCAAATATGCCATCCTGTAGTTTAGGACTATTTATGACCATGGACTGATTTCTTCATCATCAGAACAGTTTTGGTAGGACAGAAAAGATCCTTAGCTCAGCTTAGTGGATGGGCAGCTTTTTTGTCTCTATTTTGTTGCAAACAAGAAAAAAACACCAGACATTATGAATATTTGATATCATATTTGACTTTTAAATAAAGCAAACGCATATCCAGAAATATTACATGTATGAATTAAATTGGCTCTGGCAAACTGCTGGGAGGCAGAGGCTGATTTCCGCCTCCCCTTGTTTTCCTCCCCAAAAGTTAGGTGGATCTTATACTCCAGAACGCCTTATACTCCAAAAAATACGGTAAGTTTTGTGTATGATGATCAACTTAAAAATTGATGCTGGTTTCTATTGTGTAAAATATTCTCTCAGTTCTGTTATAATAAATGCAAGTAAACATGATTATGACTCTGTCAGCATCTGCCTTGTAGTGTAAGTACTAACCAAAAAAAGTGTCTCAATTTTTTCTCCTTTGTTTTAAATTTCAAAACAGAAGCTGGGAAGATAGTCTGAAGTAAAAACTTGAACAAAACTAAACAAAGAATAAGTAGATAAAATATATTAGATTTCATTCTTTTTTACAAAGCAGAAATGAACATTAGTAACCAATCAGGCCACAAAATTTCAAGGACAACCAGATGAAGAAAGACAAAACTCATTTTTATAACATTAAGTCTGTAAAAGGAAGGTATTTAAAAGAGAATATACACAAGCACACACTTTTATTATTCAGAATGCCCTATTTTTTAACGAAACCAATAAGTCATTTTTAGCAATCATTACTTCTGATATTCCCCATGGATGAATTTTTATTTTATTTCAGATCCCAGAGCTTCTGCCAGGTCATATTTATATGTTCACATAAAGCTAGTGTAATGCCTATATACTGTACCGTACCGAGCTTCAAAGTGTAAATTGGAAGAAAATATGTTTATTTTCCATGGAGATTCAAACATACTTTAACTCTCCATTTGAACATATACACGATTACAATATACTGTATTTTTCGCACTTTTACATATAAGACGCACTTTTTTTCCTCCAAAGTGGCCTGAAATGTCTGTGTGTCAATGCCGGTCCTTTGGTGAATAGCAGCCGGGCTGTGGCGGCAGGGTCCTTTTACAGTGCTGAACCCTGCCTCTTCTGTCTCTTTTCTGCAGTGCAGGAGTCAATAGGCAGAGCTGGCACATGAGAGGACACCTATCTGTGGTTCTCTCAGGCTTGGCCTGATCATTTTTCTTTTCTTTTCCTCCTCTAAACCTAGATGTGTCTTATGGTCAGGTGTGTCTTATAGTGCGAAAAATACGGTAACTAATTTGTTGCTGAAATGTTCTATTACAACCCACTGTCTAACTAAGCCTCCTACTTCTTTTTTTTCCCCCAAGTTCATTCCAGATTCTGGAAAAAGTAGATGTACAGATTCCATTTAAGTTTGTTACTATACTATACTATACTAAGAGAAAAGGACCTCTTCTTCTACAGATGGACAAAAAAAATGTCATGGATGCAAATAACTGAAATGAACATGTCCTTTCTCAGTAATAAACCACAGAACACTTCATAACACAAAGAACAATAAGCCTTATATTTTCGACCAGTATGAAAAGGGATAGATTTCAAAAACTGGGCCAAAATTATTTTAAACTGGCTGATTACCCGGCTTTGCTCAGCCCCTTACCCTTTGGTGACCCCCACAGTGCTGATCTTACTACACTTAGCTATCTATCTGCCAAGTTTGAGCTAGATGGGTGCAGGACTGAAAGTTTGTACAGAGTACATACAAAAACACATCCCCACCCCACTTCTCTTTTATAGATATAAATTTACATACAGTTAATATGATTATTCCCATGTAGAGGTAGTCCTCAATGTATGACTACAAATGGACCAGAATTTCCATTTCTCAGCAAGGCAGTTGTTGAGTTGCACCCAATTTCACAACCTTTTTTGCCATGGTTATTAAGCGAATTTTTGCAGTTGTTGTGAATCATGCAGTTGCTAAGCGACTCCAGCTTCCCCTGTTGACTTTGCTTGTCAGAAGCCCACCAGGAAAGTTGCAAATGGAGATCACATAATCCTGGGATGCTGCAACTATTGTAAATACATGCTGGTTGCCAAGCACTTCAATTGTTGTCCTGTGACTGTGCAGTTGCTATGATGGTTACATGTGTGATGACGGGTTGTAAATCCCTTTTTTTCAGTGCAGTTATAACTTTGAACAGTCATTAAATGAATAGTTGTAAATCAAGGATTATCTGTATTAAATATTATTCTAACCCTTGACTTCTTACAATATACTACGTCAAAATAAACTACATTTTTAGTATTTAGTACGAACCAGTTGAGAGGGCTTTCTTAAACTTAAATTTATTAGATGCAATGATAAAAATGTCACTCTTATTCCCAAAGTTTCAACTGTTAGGGACACAGCCTCTGTCCAGCTTGAAGAACCAATTCAGGTGAGGCCATTTCAGTTGTTCTAGATTCAGAGTAAGCCATTAAAAAAATAGAAGACACTGTTAACACAATGGTCAGTAAGAAACTCCAAACTATAAAGACATCCCATGTTCCTATAACATGAACCTCTGTATGGAAAGTTGTTGGCAATCTGCTAGGAATACTTAATGCAATAAGTCATACTATAACGGTATGACTCACTGATCATTCAACGCTTTGATTCTATTATCTGTGTTTCAAAATCTAGTTGCTAGAAATATAACATTTCAATGTAAACTATTTAACAGGATATACAATATGTACTTCAGATTATAAGACAGTATAATATTGTCCTGTATTCAAAAATAGTACAAGGCATAATTCTAAAAGCTTTGGTTTTTTAATATGCTGAGTCAATGCTTTTGGTTTTTTAACACACGTGAAAAAGTCAAAACAATCTGAAGTTGCACAAGTAGTCTAATTCCTTACTCTATCCTCTCTCAAATGTCCAGTGACTCCACTAATCCTTCATGTATCCCACAATGTTCCAGAATAAATTCTAAAGAATCAATTATTATTTTGTATCTTTCATATAATTAAAACAGGGCCAAATCTTGCTACAAAATTTAAGTAATTATACAGATGATAAGAATATACAAAGTGTTCATCATTTTAATAAATCTTGATGAATATGACAAATTAACAAACTTACAAGTTAAGATATACCTTTCCTAAGCAATAACCAATTTTCAACAGTAAATACTACAATACATATTTCATCACTGAAAAGGGAAGCAATATGAAGTAGCAATAAGTCACAATTCTTACGGAATGTCTGTTGCTCATTGACAGCGATCTCTGCAAGTTAGATATATTACCATGATTAGCAGACACGCCTGATGCAGCATTTTCTTTCATAGAAAATATCCAGTTGTAATGATGTAAGTTTCATGCAGAAGGAATAATGCAGAAATTCAAAAGAGGAGTTAATATAATATGGCTATGAAAAACCTTCATGACTATTCTCCTTTTTAAATAAGAGAGAAGGAAATTCATTAACTAGGATATCAACATACATACAGTGAAGAGTAGAAACACAGAATAAGAAAATGTGATAACTTCCTACTTTCATCAGGAATGGTGCTAATTAGAAAATCATTTTCATTTTTTAAACCTCAAAAGCATTTATAGTATGATTCTATGACATGTATAACACAATTTTCAATGTAGCTTACTTCCCAAAGTAAACAACATTAGCACTGTACCCTAATATTACAATGTCGTATCATCTCTCTAATGACTTACGCTTCATTACCCTGTATGCATTAAGCAGGTTTAGTCAAACCAACAAGAGCCAATTGTTGAACTTAATCAAATCCTCCGCATACATGTATTATGTATTAATTTCTAATATTTCTAATAAATCATACTGTCTACTACAAAGCACCAAAAATAATGTATGAAGTAAAATTTTATTAAGACTCACTCTGTATTTTGTTAGTAGAGAAATGGAGGAGTATGGAATAAAGTCATACAATTTTAATGACTGTTTTGTTCTTGCTATGCAGAGTTTTAACAGAGAAATGGTATAAAGCATTCATATATATAAATATAAAAGATGTCATATCATTTGTTAAATATAGTGAGAGAAAAACGACAATTGGGATAAAATACTTTTTATGTTAGAATCTGTTTCAAGATAAACTGTTCATCCCATCAAACTTATCCCCCAATTCACTAAAGATAGGCAGGATGATGGCGGGAAAGGCCTGATTGCTAGAAATAATTTTACGAGTGATAAGCACTAAAATAATAGCTTTCTCTGTTTCAACTCTGAACCTTAAGAGAACTGAATCAGAATCTCAAAGAGTATGATGAGAGAAACATAAATGAGAAAGAAGATTGGAATAGAAAAGTTTCATTAGTAAATCTTTGGAAAGGTTGCCATCATTTTTGAATGAAAAAAAAGTAGGGAAAGAAATGGAGAGGCGTAGCTGACAACTAACTCTTATCATCTTTTCCTCTGTAAATTTCAGATACTGTTTAGCTCCTGACAAACACTGGGAGGTCAAAGGTCAAAAGCATAATATTTGAAGCAGTCTTCCAACCTTTTAGTATATATTATGGCCACCATTTTGAGGTTACTTAAAATTATAAATGGTTATGGTCATATCCAAGGAACCACTTTTTCCATACCTTTGGATATTTGTGGTAACGCACAAAACTATCCAATCAGCAAACATACAAACAGCTTTATTATATAGAATATTATATAATGTTATATATTGTATCACTGTGTTGCAATAAAGCAACCCTCAAATATTAACACAGCAGGATTTTCAGGGCTGCTAGCTAGACCATCAATTTCAGCTCAAGTACAAGGAACACAGCATTATGCCATCTTGTAATAGATGGATGGAAAACACTCTTGCAACAGAATGTATCATGAGACAATCTGGATATTTTCAAATGAAAATGATTAGTTGTCATTAGGAATGCAACTTGCATTGTCATACAAATGCATTCTATAGAATTCAACATTGCAACTGATGCTCTACATTTCTGACAAACCTGAGAAAGTGTGATATCCTCACAACAGAAATCCTATTTTGAGGGAAATGATCTGGTTTCCCTAAAATAGTAATAATTAGGGTAATAATTACTTGGTTACTGCTTAAAACTGGTTCATTTTATTGAACCAGTTATTTTACAAAGATTTTCTACTTTGGTATTTATAAATAATGTTTAATAGTGCTAGTATTTGAAGATAAACAAAAAAATTGTTAGAGATTATTACATTATATTATGTAAAAATAATACTACTAAATTGAGGCCTTGCATATTAAGTCCATAATATTTTTCCAATATTAACAACATACAATAACAATGTCATTACACAAAATAACAAAGATGTATTAATGCCCAAAAGGAAAAAAAATCAAATTGGTGATTTCATAAAAAAGAAATAAAAGTTTAATTCACATACTTTTAAAAGACATATTACCTGAGGCAGATCTCCTCACTCTTAATTGTAAGACTGGTCCTGCTAGCCAATATCAGGGCCCAGTATTCCTACTTTTGAATAAAAAGAAACTGAGACAAAAAAAAATGCACAAAACAGTATAAACCACAAAAACAATAAAATATAATGCTCTGTAAGCCTAAGAAGAAATTATTTTATACAATGCAAAAAAAAAATAGGTCTTCTAATAGGTAATGCCAGCCAAGCTAAGTTTGAACTTTTCTGTGACAAACAAGTTTCTCTCCCTAGGTTTTAAGATATGCTCTTAGGATTGAAGAAAGCGGCTGGATTAAGAGTTCATCTTGCCCAAAGATAATAAATCCATAACTGTTCATGCAAATACAAACACAAACACACAGTGGAAGGAAGGACAATAAATATTTAGTGTCCGTATGTGCCCCCTTCCCAGTTGTGAGAAGATAAACACAATGTTTATATCTTCCTCAGTACTCCTCAGAGTCACCGTTACAAGCCCTCAGAGTTCCCCATAAAACAGCAATAAGCGGAGCCTAAAAGGAAATTGGGAAGGCGGGGGAGTAAAAGCTAAATCACCAGCGTTTCCCAAACAAATGAGAAATCTGGCTGTGCGGCAGAGACTGTGTTGGGAAACATTGAGAGGCTGAAACCACCCCTGCCCTCCCCCACAAATGATCAATTAAAAGCCGTCCTTATGCCAAGGGCCAGGCATGGCCAGGCAAGCGGGCTGCCGCAAAGACAACGGTCCTCTGGATCAGTTCTGCATGACAATTGATGGGAAGGGGCAGGAGGCAAGACCCATCTTCTCACCATGGTGATTAGGCATTCCAAGTGTGCAAGGCCGGCTCGGCACACATAAAGAGAAAGGGAAGCTGGAGACCTGAGGAGGCGAGCCAGGCCAGATGGTCCTGCAGCCGGCAGCACTGGAGCAGCTCACACCCAACTCTCCGCCACGTTGACGGCTCAAGCCTTTCTTTATGCCAACATCACAATTAAACAGAGTAAAATGGCAAGAAGGTTCTGCAACAGTTTGCTGAGGGGACGGGTGGCCACAATGCAGGAGGAAAGGGCTCTGACAACCCAAGAAAATGTAGTTTACATTTCCTTAGTAAAATATGGCCCATCAGAAAGACTTTTCTTGAGATGTAGAACTAGTTTTCTACATTTAAAATTCACCACAGATATGCATTTACTCATTCTATTAGAGATACAGCCATTTCCATAGGCTGCATTTCTATTGTTTTAAAAACAGACCTGATATTAGATCATGTCTAATACCTTTTTACAAGATGGCTTTACTTTTCTTCTTTTAAAACTCTAAAGTATGGCATCAATTATTTAAAAGAAGAGGTCCTCAGCATGTAACTGAAAAACAAACTAACAATGTATTCATTTTGAGCGTTGGATGATTGGAATACACCCACACCTTACTTTAGACCCTAGTTTGTAAACACCTGGTCAGCCTCTGCTCTACTGAGGTAGCCAGAGCTAAGATGAAGCTTGAGTCAGTTGTCTAATATGCTAAGAGAAAAGAAAAACCAGAAATTAATACATTATTATATTAATACATTATTGTTGCTACTTGGAACTTAAACTCAGCAGCATTTTTACTTTCTTAAATATTTCCATTGATTAGTTTCAAAGTTCTTGAAGTGATTTCCAAAACCAGTCCAAATACCGAAGCCCAACAAAAAAGTTCACTGTCTTCTGTGATATAAAAAAGTAAGAATAAGGAGACAGACTCTTTCCACCTCCCCTTACTGTCTTAAACCGACCATTTTTAAAAACATTTCATTATGGGACATTAAAAAAGGAACTGCTGCTGATAAATTGTAAGAAGCAAAATTGCAAAAATATCTAACATATAGAATGTTTCATCAACAATAAACCAAACTTGAATAAGTGCAATAAAGGGCAGGAAACAATTCAAATAAGCACAATATGTAGACTCAAAATAAAGGCCAAGGCCTTACAGGGCCAGTTCATTGGGGATGGGCAGCATGAGGTTGGGGAAGATTCATGCATAAGTTAATAAATTCTGAAGTCCTGGAAACAGAAAGAACTGCAGTGTTTTTGCCAATGGAACATTTTGGTGTACATGATCCAGCTGTTGTTAAGGACTCTCGACTTTTCTCTCCTGAAAGGACATAGTCTGATTATTAGTCTACAAGGCCATCAGTAGGAATTAGAAGATAAAGAAACTTTTTTAAAAAGGTTACGAAGATCTGTTACACAGGGATAATGTTTAAATCTATTGTAGCTAGATATTCAGGTCAAATCATTATTTGAAGAATCCAATTGAATGTAACTGCAGATGCCTCTGTACTACACATGGAGTGTAAACCATCTTCCCCCATGTAATTAATGCTCAGTGAACATATAAACATAGATATCTGGATAAAATATTTATCTTCACAAACAAATTCTTTATTCTTCAGGGCTTTTGTGTACAACTCCTATGGGTTCTTTTCCAGACCACATGGAAGGAGAATATTTACTATACCGATGCACTGAAATATTCCAAGAGACAGATGGTAAAGTTAAGCTTTACATATATTCACAATGCACTTCCAATTTTGTCATTAATTTTGGGTAAACTTTTGTATATATAAAATATAAAATCTGTAAATATAAAATCCACAACAGTTATGGTTCAACTCAATATATTATGCCATTTTTTAAAAGATGAAAAATACCCAGAAGGCAGGCTCAAAGCAATGTTGACCAAGGTAAATCTTAAATAACTTCTCACATGGGTAGGAAATCAATCTAGATTTGCACGACTAATTAACAGAGATAAGACTCTTGTCTCCAGAGAATGTAGACATACAGTATTGTTCTTAGTATCTTACTAATAAAATGAGATGCCTGTATCTACCACTTGTACAGTGATACACTTTGCCCTTCATTAAATTCCATTAGCTTTAGATGGCATTCCTGATTTTTGTTAAACAAAACAAATACCTGCCACAGTTTCCACAAGCTCTAAGCTTGCTGATTTGTATTATTTTTTTATTAAAAACAAATGAAGCAGCGTATGAAAATCCCAAGTTTGAATTTATAAGAAATAAACAAAGAAAGAATAGAGTATACTGGTGCCAGTCAGGGAATGTTATGGGTTGTGATTGAAGTTATTCACACATCATGCAGTCTGATCCCCTTTCAGTATATGGAAGACTGCAAATAAACAGAGCCAAGATATTTTTCAGAGTGCGTCTTGGAGACCTAAAGGTTTGCTAATGCAATGATTTTTACTAGCTCCATCAATACAATTTTGCAGATCAGTTTGTCTATATAATTGCTCCTCTAAAAAGTATTGTAGACTATTGGTAAATTTATAAAAGCCGATATGCCACATTTTCATTCATGTGAATATATGTGGATTCCTTTGGTTCCATTCAGAACAGTAGAATCATCAGAAATCTATCTCCATCATCAGCCTCATACTAGAAACTACCAACAAATAATACTTCACACATGGATTATATAGTTTTCTTGTTCATGATTCTGAGATACCTAAGAATATATGTGCTATGAAAAATGAACCTAAACATGCCAAAGGTATTTGAAAGTCATAATTATATATAACCAGGTTTGTTGCTCCTCAGATATACTTACATATTTTTACAGATGTCTTTAAAACTCATGAATTTAACATAAAGTTTTAAGTAGGTGAAGTCAATATTCACCCACAAAAATTAACATAGTCTGTGCTAAGTGTAAAACCTATTTTATATTTTACTTGGGCAGGCTGGTATGAAGCCACTTTTGGTCTGCTTTCCGTGAAATTGAAATATATTTTGATTTATTTTTCATAGCAAAGAAAGGAAATATCAAGAATGAATTGGAAGGTTAAAATAAAAAAAACTATTTGTAAAATATTTTTTTACTTTTTTTTGCAAAAGTCTATATATCTCCCTCATCCCTTAATATGTTTATGTGGTTCCTCCAAACATTACCTGAGAATTTATGAAAATATTTGTATAGAAAAACTACCAAAAAACCCCCTAATTCTTCTGAACTGTGTCCACATTTAAACACATGTTTACCTCTGAGTCAATCACTTTCTAAACACTGTTCAGTGAGTTCAAAAAATATTTGTTCATTTATACCACTATTTAACAGGAGCAGTTAGCAAGATGAAGCTATTAATACACTCAAAATGTATTTAATTGATAGAGCCAGCATTTTGAACACGACTTCCAATATGCATAATCTGCATTAATTTCGTATTTGTAAATTGTTATATTTACATTAGTAATGCATACTGTTTTAAATTATAAAACATCTTTACTCAGGGCAAATCTATCTTTTCTTACCTTTCAAACTTTATTATTTCCCTCCTTTTCATACACACACACACACACACACACACACACACACTTATTGCACTCAAACACAACAAAGACAAGAAGAACATTTAGGTGGTTCTCACTCAGCTAAGCCACTCTACGAAAAAAGCACACAAGCCTTTAGTGCAACATGTAGTTTCAGCTTTGAGGAAGCATTCCACATAAACGCTGACATAAAAAGACAAACTCATCACATATTTCAGAACCAACGAGAGATGGATTTATAAGGCAGGTTGATTTTATGGTGACTTTTATTGACAAGGTGCGGAGGCTTTTGGCAGATGCTTTGTAGAAGTTAACACAACGCCTAATTCAAGGAGACAGCCTGAGGAAGCAGCACCGACAGGGAGAGAATGGAACTATGTCTCTATTACTCTCCTTGGTGTCATAAAGAAAAAGAAGAAAAATGGTATCCAACAGGGAACCAGGGAGTGCTCCAATGTTTTTTCAAAAGGAAAAAAAATCCTTATTTTTCTCTGCATCTTACCACTTCTTAAAAATAATGGAAGAAGAAAAGGGACAAAACAGTACGAGAAACTACAAAAGGAACTAATGGGAAGCAAGGGAGGGCAAACTAGCTTAACATCTAAACTACAGTATGCTTTTAAATTGGGAAGAAACCAGCCTGACTCGAACACTGCCTTATCATCAATATATTTGATAAGAACTTCTTGATCTACTTTCCCCTAATGAGGTAACTCACGGCATTTAATAAGGAAGGGATTACTTGGCGAGAGGAATGCTCCAATAGATCTTAGGTGAATTGGGTTCAGCTTAGCTTAGTCCGTGAAATATTTTCACTTCTGGAATTCTACTTTTGTACTTATAGGGGGAATTATAGAAAATTATTGTATACTAGTGCAAGACGTTCTGCCTGTGTAACACATTATGAGATGTCTTAATTTTTCTGTTTTAATGACAGAAGTTAGGTTAGCTTACTGAAGTCAGGTCTAATTAAAAAGAAACATGTTTTTTACAGTCAGGGTAAAAGAACTGTATTTTGTTACAAAGGGCATCAAATATATAAGGACAGAGGTGGAAGATAAAGCTTACAAAGACACTATCCTCAAAACTGAGTTTCCTGAAATAAACATAGAGTCAGACCTTCAGAGACTTTCTCTCTTCCTGGAAGTTTGGCAGTTTTTCTGCTAGTTGGAACTCCAATCTAGCAGAAAAGAAAAATTATTTTGTTTGGATTTTCTACAATCTCTCTTCTTCTGCAATTCACTAATATTTAAAGGAAAATAGGGCCATATATAATTTGGCCTCTTTAGAACCTCAAGCATTCAGAAGCATTACCTGTTGAGCTTTTAACAGCCCAGTTAAACAAAGCTAAGGTACTTACATCTATCATTTCGGTCCTCAGGACTGGATGAAGTCTCCCGATCTGAAATGAGGCCAGAGACAGCAAAGATCTTTTTTCCAGTATCATCAATTTTGAGGGAGCCGGGAGAGCCAGATGGGATCTGGGCTCCAAATTCATATTCCTTGCCATCAGCATCTGAGAAGCGAAGGTGGGGAGAGTCGGTATCATGACAGTTCTTCAGGCGCTTGGCAGGTGTAAAAGCCGACTGATAACTCTCCCGGTCCTCAGTGGAGGCAAAGGGACGGAAGGCCCCAACACCACTGTGGTTCAGCATGCTGATTGGAGTACAGTCCAGATTAGGAGGCGCAAACTGAGGATGGAGATGCAGCAACGAAGGTGGAAAATCACGGTTGGTGAATGCTCCAGGCACCCCACCTTGTCGGTGATACATAGAGGCAAAAGTATAGGAGCCATTGGTGAACGGGATGTGCACATCCTTGTCCACTGACACAGGGACCCCAAAGGGCCTGGGTTGTTGGCAGGGGATGGAAGCATCACGGCTGGCTTCAGCAGTGGAAGCCAGGACCATCAGGGCTGGAGATGCCAAAGGATTGGGAAGGTAGGAGGAGTTTTCCATCTTGAAAGCTGCCCGGTGTAAGTCCATTGGAGTCTCTTTTCTTGACAGGACCACAAGGGAAATGGTCTTCCCTGGATGGAAAACAAACCGATGTCTGGGTGTAGAGCTGAAAGATCTCACCAAATCCTTATCACCATCCCAAAACTGAAAAGACAAAAAAGGGGAAAAGAGGAAAAACACAAAAAGTTGAATTTACAGCTGGTAGTTCTTAATATAGGTAGAAAACTGTAAAAGCCTAAGCCAACTTTCCATGTATTGTTCTTTCAGAAAGCCAACAAGCAAGTTCACATGTTATTGGAAGAGTCTCTGACTCCCTCTAAGGGTCTGTACAAGTCTTCGTCCTGCTCTCTTTTACAGCTTTAGCATTAAACTTAAACTTCAAGAGACGGTCTACCCAAGGTAGATAAAATGTGGCACATGAAACTTGAAAGCCAACAGAATCTGTGTCTTATGCAGAGAATGCCACCTGCTCTGGCCTTGCTACCCTCCTCTTCTGTCCTACAAAAGGATAATGGACCAGTGCAGATTCACCTCAAGCCACATGTTGCAATGGGGGTTGAATGAGTTGAACAAGGGTGCAGTAACTATCTCTAGTGACAAATTAAACATATATTATTCCTGCCAGACAAAAATACTGGAACAAAAAAATTTCTTTGAGTATATAATCCTATGACTACAACATCTGAAAATTAATCTCAATAAAATAAATGAATACATTATTCAAAAATTATAAATGAAAATGTATATACATGAATATACAAAAATATGAAAGATGCAATAGGGAAATATATTCCAATTGTGCAGATATATATCATGTTTTGGATTTTCCATTATCCTTAGTGATGAAGGGAGAATAAATAATAAATAAATCATACATTTAAGCTATTCTTCTATTTTTTTAAAAGAAAACAATAACGACATCAATAAGTCCTTGGCGTCCCTGATAATATTTGAAATTGTAATTAGTGGCTGTGCCATCTGATCTCTTCCAAGCATCTGCCTTTTAGTTTGCGGACAGTACAAAATTGATCAGTAGTTTTACTTCCTAATGTGCTCATGCTTAACTAGATTTGTAAACTGTCCTCAATATTCCATTAAGATTTAGAGGATAATTTATATACATACATATGTACATACGTACGTACGTACGTACGTACGTACGTATGTATGTATGGTTTTCTAAGGTTTTCGCGGGTGTTTGTATGTAAGTC